>CM031239.1:1051704197-1051945490 GCA_018340775.1 Taxus wallichiana var. yunnanensis
CGCTGACCTTGACCTTGAATTACATTACCATGAAGTCAATCAAAGGACAAACTCTTGCGAGACCAACTTGCGAGAGGCCCCTTTACAGGAGCAGTTGCATTTACCAATTTTACCTTCCACAAACGAATTCATCACCACTCTTTCACTCAGGAAGAGTTGTATCAAATGACCCTCTTCTTGATGGATCTAAATGCCGGTGCGGCGGAGGAGCAGAAGCGTTGTTCTCATTCCTCTCCACGCTGAACCTATGCCTCTTTCATTTCAGCTTGATTTCCCTTGCACTAATAATCTGACGGAATCACGAGGCCCTTGTTACGGGTCTCGAGTTACGTTACACTTAGGCATCAAATCTATCAACATTTTTGGCGACTCTCGGTTGGTAGTCAATCAAGTTATGGGCATCTACCATGTAAAAATGAGGAACTTCAAAAATACAAACACTACGTGGATTCACTTCTAGCCTTATTTACTCACTATTCTATCTGAACCATTCCCGCTCCACTAACAAATTTGCGGATACTATGGCTTGCTTAGCCTCGCAAATTCCATGCCTTCCTCAATAGCCCGACTCTGAATTATTCGTCATTGGTCCAACAACTTTTGTCCCATCTATTCCAACCCCGGTAGTTTATCGATAAATCTTTGTGTGTAATACTAGTTCGCGAGGATACAGTACCACCAATTTCACGACTACCTTACAATCTCTGTCCTCCCACGACCTTACTAGTAGCAGCAAGCGTGCTTTTCTTAAAAGCGTTTCGCGTTATGTTGTCATGGGGGACTCCTCTATAAGCGTGGCTTTGATGGCATCCTCCTTGCCGTTGTCTAGGCCGGCGCGGAGGCCACTCATACCATCAGCATGAGTCCATGACGGTATTTGTGGTGGACATTTTAGCGGCCTTCTTAGTGGCCAAGCGAATCCTTCGCCTTGGTTATTATTGGCCTACTCTCGAATAACATTGCTACGAATATGTTAAGCGTTGTGTTATGTGTAAATAACATGCCAACCTTCAACATACTCCTAGCCACCCGCTCCGAGTCGCTCGAGATCTTTGGCCCTTCTCCATGATGGGGTTTAGACCTTATTGGTGAGATTCACCCGACCTCTTCACAACGTCACCGTTGGATAATCACAGCGACAGAATATTACACAAAATGGGTGGAGGCTATTCCACTCATTTGATCAAAAAAGAAAAATTATCGAATTCATTAACCATCACATTATCTACAATGTCGTTTTGGTATTCCTCATCGCCTAATAACGAGATAATGGTAAATCTTTTAAAACAAGTTGTTGAGACCTTTGCAACAACTTTGGTATCAAACTTATCTTCTCATCACCCTCACATCCACGAAGCCAATGGGCAAGCGAGTCCTCTAATAAAACACTAACCAAAATCCTCATGAAAGTTGTCAGATGAATCGGAAGAAATTGGCACGATCACATCCTTTGCCCTTTGGGCTTATCGCACTAGTATTCGTACCTCCACTAATGCCACACCTTTTTCTTTGGTATACGGTGCCGAGGCTGTTTTGCCTCTCGAAATACAAATACCCTCCCTTAGAATATCTCTTGAGGATATTCTCACCAGCGATGATTTCCGCCAAGAGCGGTTAGCCCAGTGGAGCTTCTTGTGACGCCGTCTTACTGACTCTTGATCACCTTCAAATCTATCAAAAACGCATTAAACGTGCTTATGATAAGCGACTTCATGGCGTACCTTTAAGGTTGGTGATCTTGTCCTCAAGAGAATCAACATGTAACCAAACTAGAAAAGAGCAAGCGTGGAAAATTTGCTCCCGATTGGATTGGGCCTTATATAATCACTCACACCTATGGATGCTGGTACTTATCGTTTAAGCTTAAGCAATGGTAAACTGAGCTGAGCCCGAGCCTAATGCCTTGCATCTTGACCATTCTATTGTTGAAATTGGTGTTATATCACTTCTTATCCGCCCTTTGCTCGTCCATTGAGCTCCCATACCACCACATGCACTTGTTTCCTACATCTCGAAATAAAATCAAGCTCACCTCTCACCTCCCTTAACGATGCCTTCCCCTTTTTAGTCTAGTCCATGACTTCAACGTATTAAAATAAGCCGTATTCTTATGGGATTTTCTTGAGTCAAACTTCCTACTAAACTAGATGCTTCACGCTAAAAAAGAACATCTAGTCATCTAAATTAAATATAAATTGCTCCCTCGAAGGACGGACTATATGCCCAATTATTACTGCTTATTCTCTATATTGCTTGCTCCCTGAAGGACAACTATGCACTAAAATCATATCTGCTACTATAAATAGGTGCTCCCTCGAAGGACAACTATACGCAGTCGACCTCTGGCGAAGCTTCTCGCATCGATCGGCTTCATGAAGACCTCAAGAATAATACTGATCGATATCCCTTGTAGACTTCCCGCATCGATCGAGTCTACATTCATAAAATAAAAGCCTCATTCAAAAGGACTTTTGAGTCATGGACTTGTCTATTTAGGGTAGGTTCTCTTTCGTCGAGAACACTCACTTTGTAATAAGTTCTCGAACCTCGGCTATACCATCCACCTCACCTCACCATTTGTTTTATTTCGAGGGACGTAATGTGCGCTCGATATATTGTGATCACACTGACTCTTTTCACCTATTGACTTCTCGTCTGTGCACGGTGCCTAGGGCTCGAAGCTCGTTCTACGTTGTGTGGTTTGTTTAGCTCTTTTCACCTCACGGAGCACTCTTTACGCTTTGCCTCGCATCTAGGATTGTGTGTTGACCTTAATCGGGACATGGTTCCCTTCTACTTGGGTAGAGCTAACTTTACTTCCCTTATACCTTTTACAACATCACCAATTCATTACCAACACCATCAACCTTACCTTTACCAATCTTAATATTTTACCAACCAACCAATTGCCTAAACCATACCAAATTGCTGAATTCACCTCTCACACGATCCTGAGGAGAACTACATCGATGCGAGGCCCCTCCTTGCTTTGTGCGATGGGCTATGTAAGCAGCACTTCGGAGACATGGGGTCTCCCAGGGTTAGCTCGACCATCCCTACCATAATCTATCATGTGTGGTATAATAAATATTTTTGTGTATTTCTATTTAATCACATTCCTCTTTATCCTTTTTCAAAACACCAAAAGTCAAAACATAAACATTCTTATTATTATCATAACTCAAATCACCATACATATTCGGTTTATTTTAGATGTTAAACAAATACATCTTCTCTATCATCGACACGCGAGGTCGGCATCCTTATTTATTCTTATACCTTGCTAACATTTACTCGGACCCTCACGCCTCATCCGAACTAGGTGATGATCGTGATCGTCGACCCCTCTCGCCGGGGCCTCTCTGTCCTCAAGGTACCATGACTATTGGTACCGCCCAGCGATCTGCCATCTCTCCTTTAACATATGAATATGCCCTCTCGCATGGAGGACTCCGGCCTCTAGTCTCACTTAGTGACTCATGAGCCACTAACAATCCTCTTGTCTCATTCACTGCGTTTGGAGCTGCTGAACTAAGCGGCTGCGAGCGATCCCTCTCTGCTGTAATCACGGCTATGTCGGGACAATCACGTATACCTCAGGCTTCGGCTGCCCACCCATAATCTATAGGCCTCTGTCGTTCCTGCGTCCATTACCACTGCGATCAAGGTGCTTTGCCTCTTCGGGACCTTACGGAGGTGTTGGTGGGGGAGGTGAAATCTTTGCCTCTGCGTCGATCCTCATATATGGTCTATAAGCCGGGGGTATATCTGCACAAATCCAAATTGTCGCCACCACCTGCCACGATCTATAGGAATCCTCTCATATTCACTGGCTGTGCCCCGTGATCCACCTCATTCGCTCTACACCCCTTAACTCCTCGGCCATGCTCTCTGTTACCATATAGTTACCGTAAGGCCTCCGCCAGATATGTCACATGACCATCGCCCTCTCCCATTACACACTGTAATACACAATATCACCCATCGTCACGGCACAGGATCGGCCTCTTGTTACTGTCTGACCCATCGTCCCGAATCCCGACCTCTTGCCACTCAGGTTTCTCCCGTGGATGGGTTGACCTATTAGTCGCACACAAGCAATGTGCTCATAGGCCCAGCAGTGTAATAAGTATGAACTATCCAGTGTCGTCACGTGATTTCGCCTCTGACCCATAAACCCTGTATAGCTCCGCCAATATGCGGGTGCCCATCCGCGAAAAGTCACGTTCCTTTACTATCATCTCCCAAATAACACACATCGATGCCTTTGGACCTTCCTTAGCCTATCCAATGCTCGCATAATACCACTACCAAGCTATCAAATATTTCTTTTGCTAACTCTTGTTTCCTCGGGGTGTAATTCCTACCCAAACCCCAATTTACCCCATACCAAATTAAAGATGAATCTAAGGCCATCGATCGTGTGTTGATCAGATGGCGTGCGTATGGACCAAACTCCAGCTTAATTCCGATCCTCCCGATCTGCTCCCGATCCTGCAGGTTAATGCACGGCCATATCTTGCGCCTCCTCCTTAATAGGGAGTCCAAATCGAACACATCTTCATGTTACAATAGCTCCACCTCACTGTTGGCAATCAAAGCCTATTTGTCTCAATTCCTCTCTCACGTCAGATATCGCAAGTCGATTTGGTTTTACAAATAACAATTGTGAATAATAACCGTATTTTCTTTTTATCGGTTGTCCATTCACCATCCATCAGATATCGGTTTATTTTGCCCAAGGACGGCCTCGCTCAAGCCTTATGGTCATGCCAGAATCGACATCGGTTCTCTACCCAATTTCACCCCATTCTTTTCCTTTATTTACTCCTTGCCTCTTTTTTCACCCATATCACCTCTATCCACCTTTCTTTGCCCTCATTAGCCATTTGTTCACTTGTCGGCTGACCTAAGGCCTCGACCTACGTCGGCCCTGACCTAAGGCCTCTTACCTGCCCATGGCCCAGCCCGACCCAAGGCCTCAGCCCCTACCTCATTTGGCCCAGACCCAAGACGGCCTCGCCACCTGTTTGGCCTGACCCCAAGGCCTCGAGCCTACCTATTGGCCCGACCTAAGGCCTCGACCTACCTGTTCGGCCCGGCCTCGGCCTCGGCCTACCTATTGGCGGCCCGACCTAAGGCCTCCTCAACCTACCTGGCCACGGCTGACCCCAAGGCCTCGACCTACCTATTTGGCCCGACCCAAGGCCTCGGCCTACCTATTGGGCCCGACCCAGGCCTCGCCTACCCATTTGGCCTACCTTCGGCCCCAGGCCTCGCCTACCCGATTTGGCACGACCCGAGGCCTCGACCTACCCGTCGGCTGACCTAAGGCCTCGGCCTACCTGTTCGGCCCGACCCAAGGCCTCGGCCTACCCATTGGCGGCCAGGACCTAAGGCCTCGGCTTACCTTGGCCTTAGGCCAGGCCTCGACCTGCAGGCCTCGGCCTCGGCCTACCTATTCGGCCCGACCTCGGCCCGACCTGCCAGGCCTCGGCCTACTGTTGGCCCGACCCAAGGCCTCGCCCTACCCCATTTGGCCCGACCCAGGCCTCGCCCTGCCCAATTTGGCCCGACCCAAGGCCTCGCCCTACCAATTGGCCCCGAGCCAGGCCTCCCTTTACCCTACGGCCCGACCCAAGGCCGCATGACCAACAACAGCCCCGACCCACGGCGCGCCCACTTCCTCCACTTACCCAAATCAACACCATACACTTTTATCCACCCATCGGTAGTTTTTGTTGATCGAGCTCACTGTTCGTGTTTTAGCATGATTAGGGTCCTTGACTTGATCGTCGACCAACTTTGCCCAGGACCTGGCCGTGGCGTTTATCTCAGCCAAACTAACCTTTTTGATCTTGCCAGAACATGCCTAAGCGTTCTGTACCTTACACATTATATACCACAGGGCTACTTCTATGCCTTGGATACAGGGATTATATCACCCTTGTTTGGATAAACTATCGACCTTTGCCTCTGCCTTTCTTTGGTTTTGCTCGTCAATCATGTACCCTAGTCGTCTTATTGCATTTGATATCGTCTGCTTCCTTGAACCTACCCCACCATCTTACCATCCCTCTGACCCCATTTACCCGTTATCGACCCTATCCACATTTCTCGTTCACTCAATCTGTGATAGATTTGAGAGGATTACCTATACCCTTAACGGGAGTAACCACTTCATATTATTGTCAGTGCGACTTTCTGAAATAAGCTACCACGACAATGATAAAGGCTAATGTAGACACCAAATTTGTGTCTTACGACCCCTTGTGACCCGCATCTCATCTCATGCAATCTAACCTCATCACCTAAACCTTACACAATTATTTATTAATTACCTTATAATTGATAAATCCACATCACCTTACCCGCCACCTCACTTTGCCACCTCATCATGACCTAGCCACTAACCTAAACTAACCTAATTAAGACCCATGACTTGGTCTAGACTCACATCCATAACTAATGCCTCCTTACTACTTTTAAAGCCAACCTTCTAGCCACTTGACCAAGCCCATGGATCTCTCGGGAGAAAAGTAGGGAAGGTGGGCTATTTTACTAAAAATAGCCTACTTTTTCCTGGCCGATGCAGTTCTACTCGGCCAGCCGTCGATTACGTAACCGCCATCGGTTCCTGTAAATGGGCTCCCAGAACCAAATCAAAGGGATCGGAATGATTTTTTGGGAATCAATGATTTTGAAACAGAGATCATTGGGAGCGAAAAACAGAGTCCAGATCTTCACTTAACCAAGCAGAGACGAGTGAAGAAACCAGAAGTGCTTGCAGTAGAGGATATCAACTTGCATCTTCGCCAAAACCAGTAAGTCATATCTTGCATGTCCTCTGTTATAACATTTCTTATGCTCTTTGAATCACAGTCCTCCTAAATCCAGTTCTGAACCCACTACTCAAGATCCCATTGCATCTAGCTGTCATTCTTTTACCCCTCATCATCTCATTTCCTAATATCATCCATAAACCAACCTTACCAACACCAAGAAACACAAACACCCCACCAAAACAATCAACCTACAGGTCCTAGACCCAACCGGCGGCGGTTACGAAACAGTATCGGTTACCACTACTATAACTAGAAACTTGACCTTCTCCTACTAGTTTCAACCAAGTAATCTAATTGATATTTTGCAGTCTTTTGTGTTAATTCATATTAGCAGAGGAACCAGACCACCTTCGAAGGAAGTTTTATATTTCACAGGCCCAAGGCAGTTTCCTCATTTATTGTTTAATCAAAATCTTGTGGTCTTGTGTTCTTATTTTGCGGGTAGTCCTTCCAAGACAAAAGGAGTTCTCCATGATCAACCTAATCTTTCTCTACGGTATGCGCACACCATCTCGACATTTAACGGTATTCCTCCTAACCCTAACCTCATCATTTTCTAAAAGGAATGAAAGGATAGAAGCAACTATATTCCCAGGCTTGAAACATTCAGGCAAAGCGAGAAGCACATGATGGGACTTCAACAAAAGTCATATTCTCAAGTAAACCCGCACACCTTTCAACAAAATTGACGAATGAGTATACACATGACAAATATTCCAATAGCGGTCAAACCATATGTATACACAACAACCAATCCAACGGCGAGTTTAACCAACATGCTAACACGGTAAGATCTCAACGAAAGTTGAATTCATAAGAAACATTACAAGGACCTAAAGAAGTTGTATTCACATTGAAATCATGGCAAACACTTTGTGAGTCAAATCCAGGTAGTATACACAACAAACATTTCAACAAAAATTGAGTCCTTATGTATACTAAGCAAACATTTCAACAGTGAACCAATGTCAAGAAACAAAACATTGCTACCATTTAAACCAACTGAACCAAAAATCATCTGAACAGAGTTGTTTTAATGAAAGCATTTGAAGGAAAGCAAGATTTTTAAAAGTTAGGGCCTATCATGCCTGATAGTGTCGCTTAAAAATCTGAAGAAGACCTCTGAATGTGCTCGCACCTTCTCTTCTTCTTCCACGATAGATTAAACAACAATAAATTGTTACCTTCATGCCTTATAAACTTTCCCCGACAGAGAAAGGAGCTAGATATTCTCAAAGTTGCCATGCAACACAGAGTAGACTAGTTCGAAGAACCAGTGATCAAGCAGAGAGAAAAACGGAATGCATGGAAAACCAAACAACCAAACAATTTTCCATTTGCATGCCTTCCCAAGCAATCCACGCTCGGGAACCGAAGTTCATCAATTGCATTAACTCCCATATTCCCGCCTATTCTCCATTGCCACCGACCGCCAAAGTTGGTGATTGCCAAATGAAAACAAACAACCATTCCCATATTTGGTGATACTGCCACGTCAGGTCATATAGCCATTTGCAACCTCCACCAAATCCCAAGTCCTTCATCCTTATCCACCTCATAAATGCCATGGAAACCACCGCCCATGACTCACGCCCCTTCATAGGTCCCCCTCCATCCATTATCATTAGTTAAGATAGGTTAGAAACATAGGTTAGATCATAAGGTAAGACATTAGTCTTACTTCCATAGTGCTAGGTGTAGCTAACCTTAGGAGCATTAAGCTTATAGTTTAGGGCTAGGTTAGATTAGCAATAATTCAACCAATAGGTTATAGTTTAGGTTAAGGTTATTAACCTTAACGAATCCAGTCTAGGTCTCCCAAGTAGGACCGATCAGTATTAGAACCAAACAGGGTATAACATTCCTGTAATGGATTCTATCCAGTATTGCAAATTAAGCTACAATATACACCAGAATTTCTTACCTGGCTTAAGGTCTAGGCCTTCCTGATATTACGATATCTGGAACCAAATTCATTTAACACGATCAGCCTGAGTTAAACTCCGGAATTGCTCATTCAACTCATTCAGACCTTACAACTTTCGTAAGGTCAATAATTTTTGTTCATCCTGAATAAACTTAAAACATCTCTTGGATCAATGCAACTGATCCAAGGCTGAGTCATAAGGATGGATAAATCCACAATTCATCCCAAATCAAATTGAACTCAGGTGCTAAAAATGAAAGAAATAAAAGAGTCCAAGCATATTCTGACTCAGTCAAGGATCTTCAAGAGCAAAGAAGATACAATCCATATCAAGCATGACTTCACAATCAAAGGAACACATCCTTATATAGAAGAAATCATATATCAACACTTGAATACTCAGGAGGAAGTAACAATAATTCAGGGTGTTACATGCTTCCCTCCTAAAAGATTCATCATCCCGATGATTACATATTTTGATTTACCTTCAGGTCAACCAATTTATTAGTTCACAATACAAAAGACTATTTCCAACTTGAATAATTCCAGAAATCAATGTCATGATACATTTTATTCAACCTGAATAATGTTTGCCTCAATCTGGCTTTCATAAAGACATGAAAAGATAAGTTCATAAAAAAATTTTTGTCAACAGATTTCATTCTGTTCAAAAAGAAAGGGAAAAGCAATTTTCATCTCTTCCAGATTTTCCCAAGTTGCACTTTCTTCATTAAACTGGTCCCACTGGACCTTACATTGTTGTATTTCACGATTTCTCAAATGCAATTGGTGAGTTTCCAGCACTCGTGTGGGTTTAACCACGATTATTCCAGGTCTTGGACCTGCAAGGAATTCCAATTAAAACATGTGACAAGTCTAAACGTATTTCTTAAGCAAAGAAATATGGAAAACATCATGCATGCGAGACAAAGCAGGTGGTAATGCTAATCGATAAGCTACAAGATTGATTATTTCAACAATTTCGAAAGGTCCCATGTAACGAGGTGACAACTTGGCAGCCTTGCCAAAAGTTATAGAACTCTTTCTGGGTTTAACACGAAGAAAAACCTTTTCACCAAGTTCAAACCTTTGATCAACCCGCTTAAGGTCAGCATAGCTCTTCTACCTATCTGCTGCTTCCTTTAATCATTCACGAATCATCTTTACTTGTTGTTCCATTTCAGTGAGGATTTCTGGCCCAATTACCACTCTATCCTCAATACTATCCCAACTAACAGGGGTTCTGCACTTTCTTCCATAAAGTGCTTCAAAAGGTGCCATTTTAAGAGATGAGTGATAAGTGTTGTTGTATGCGAACTCAACTAATGGAAGATACTCTTCCCATTTATACTGTTGATCCATGCAATACATTCACAACATATCTTCCAACACTTGATTTACTCTCTCGGTTTGTCCATCCGTTTCCGGATGATATGCAGAACTGAAGTTTAGTTTCGTTCCAAGAGTTGTATTAAGCGTTTGCCAAAATCTTGATGTCATTCTAGGATCCCTGTCAGATATAATCAATTCTGGTACTCCATGTAACCTGAAAATTTCATGTACAAACCTTTTTGCTAACACTGGAGAATCATCCTTCAGATTTCCAGCGATGAAATGAGCTACCTTTGTTAGTTTGTCTACAACTACCAAGATAACATCATGTTTATTCCTAGACATAGGTAACCCTTGTACAAAGTCCATGCTTATTACTTGCCATTTGTACTGCGGTATGCTATGGGGATATAATAGTCCAGCAGGGTGCATGTGTTCTGCCTTAACCCGCTGACATTCCAGACAATGAGTCACAAAATCAATAACATCCTTTTTCATACCTTTCCAAAAGTATTGTATTTTAGATTAGCAAGCATTTTTGTGATACCCGGGTGTCCAGAGAAGGGTGAATTATGAAATTCAACTAACAACTTCTTTCTCAAATCATTTAGCAAAGGTACGTATACTCTATTTTCATAACGTAAGATTCCTTCCTTATCAAAATGAAAACCTTTATACCTTTCATCTTTAGGTTCTGCAGCAAGCGTTGCTTTTACTTGCTGAAAGTATATATCAGATTCTGAGGCACTTTTTACCTCATCTTTAAACTGAGTTCTTAATGTTATAAGAGCAGAAATGTGCTTCCTACGACTTAGAGCATCTGCTACTCTATTCTCTTTCCCTTTGATGTAGCTAATATCAAAATCATATTGAGATAAAAACTCTAACCACCTTCTCTGTCTGGCATTTAGATTAGGCTGAGTGAAAATATATTTCAGCCCTAAGTGATCAGTTTTCAACTCAAAAGGTTTCCCAAGTAAATAGTGTCTCCAGACTTGAAGCGCATGAACAATGGCAACAAGCTCCAAATCATGAGGGGCATAATTCAGCTCATGTAACTTAAGTTTTCTACTTTCATATGCTATGACTTGATCATTTTGTAACAAAACACCACCAAGGCCTTCCCCAGAAGCATCCGTTACAACAATAAAGCTCCCATTAGGGTCTGGTACAGCTAATATAGGTGCGGAAGTCAACTGGCTTTTCAAAATTTTGAAAGCAGTTTCACACTTATCATTCCAAATAAATTTCCTATCCTTCTTCTGCAATGAAGTTATCGGTGCAGCCACTTTAGAAAAATCCTTAACAAATTTTCTATAATATCCAGCAAGACCCATGAAGCTTCTTACTTCATGTACATTCTTGGGTGCAGGCCACTCGGTTATTGCCACTATTTTTGAAGGATCCACTGCAATTCCTTCCTTTCTAATGACATGACCCAAATAGTGAACTTCAGTATCAAAGAAAGAACATTTGGATAACTTACCGTATAACTTTCTTTTTCTCAAAATTTCCAAAACTATCTTCAAATGCTCATTGTGCTCTTCGACACTTTTAGAATATATGAGAATATCGTCCAAGAATACAAGTACAAACTTGTCCAAATATTCTTGAAAGATATTATTCATTAAGTTCATAAAAGTTGTGGGTGCATTAGTTAATCCAAAGGGTAGAACCGTGAATTCATAATGTCCGTACCTGGTTCGGAAAGCTGTTTTATGAATATCTTCTTCTCTAATCCTTAATTGATGATAACCAGATCGAAGATCTATCTTGGAATAAACCGCTGCCCCACGCATCTGATCAAATAGATCGTCAATCCTTGGAAGTGGGTATCTGTTCTTAATTGTTGCTTTGTTTAACATCCGATAGTCAATACACAGCCTAAGTGTTCCATCTTTCTTTTTTACAAATATTACTGGCGCTCCCCAAGGTGAAACACTTGGTCTAATCAAGCCCTTAGACAAAAGTTCTTGCAATTGTGCCTTAAGCTCGACTAACTCTGTAGTAGTCATCCGATAAGGTGCCTTGGAAATAGGTTCCATCCTGGTTTGATTTCAATAGTGAAGTCAAATTCCCTTTTGGGTGGTAAACCTGGTAATTCCTCCAGAAATACATCCTTGAAACTTTGCAACAGAGGGAATCGTTTCATGGAATCACCATCTTCTTCTAAAAATTCAGATATCTTTACTGCATATAAAGTACATCCTTTGTTTTTAGCCTTTTTAAGTTGCATAGCTGACAGTTTCCTAACTGAAATTTCCCATTTCACTCCTTGTATCTCTGTTGTTTTCAGCCGATCATCTAAACATCTTATATTCTTTTCAAAATAGTCTACTTTTGCTTTATGGTCAGCTAACCAATTAACACCGATGACAATGTCATAGGATCCCAAAGGTGCAACATAGAGGTCAACTTCAGTGGAAAAGTTAGGTAAGTCAAGGACTGCCCCAAAAAGACACATACTCACTGTATGAACGAGTTATTACCATACCTGCATGTGAGTCAAGATTTATCCATTTTTCCAGCTTTTCTTTTAAGTTTAGAAGCAAGTTTACTAGAAATGAAACATTCAGTAGCTCATGTATCAAAAAGAATAGTGATAGGTATGCCAAATAACTTACCCGGAACTTCTATAGGTGTCACTTGCTTTTCAGCTTGCTTGACTTGCATGCTTTTTGCAGCATGTATCTTATGCTTTGCTTGATTGCGATCATCCTTCTTCAAAGGGCATCGATTTGCGTAGTGGTCTTTGCCACAATTATAACAGCCTCCTACAGGTCCCTTTTTAGGCTCAAAATTACTTCCAGCCTTAAAATTATCACGTTGTCCTCCATAGGGCTTCTGCCCATTGTTATAATTTTTGGCAAAACTATCCCTTACATTTCCAATAGGCTTATTCGCTATCGTTTTCTTACTATTATCCCCTGGAAACTTACTTCTGTTTCCAAACTTTTTCCATGGCCCCTTCTTGGGTGCAAGTGAAGTTGAAGAAGGGTTTGCAATCTTCTTCCACACTTCCTCTTTATGAGCAGAAATAGCCTTTAATTTCTGTTCTTGCCTTATGGCCTTTTCAACAACCCCTTCCATAGTGGTAGGGCTGTGAACATCGACCTCTCCTCCTATCATGGGATTTAGTCCCATGATGAATTTTCGTATTCTGAACTTCTCGTCAGTTTGATATTGCGGTACGTATTTGAGGAGTTTCGTAAACCGCTCCCAGTATTCGATTACTGTTAGCTTTCCTTGAGCTAAGTTCTAGAATTCTGTCATTTTCTGATCATAGAAAAGTTGTGGCAGCCAACGTTGCCTAAAATAGCCCTTAAATTGATCCCAAGTGATATTGGTCTCATCAATATTTAGCTCAGCTTTACGGCTGTCCCACCATGAAGATGCTTCATGGGAAAGCTGATAGGCTCCCCAAATAGCTTTGGTTTCCTCCGAGAAGTTTCTTATTGCAAAGTACTTCTCCATTTCGCTAAGCCAATTCTCAGCTCCATCTCCTAATGTGGTGCCATCATATTTAGGTGGGCTTATCCTTTTTATATCATTAGTGAGTTCCGCTGCCAACCTGGCCTTTTTGTTTTCTGGTTGGACAGGTGCATTTCTAGTGTTATTATCAACACCCATATCGGGGTTGTCCTCAGGAGGTTGCTGATTGTTGTTACCAGCTTCATCATCCTCCTCATTTCCCATTACTTGTTGTTCAAGTACAGCCAAATGATCTCTTGTGTCCAATAGGGCAGCAAGGATCTCATCAAGCTTTTGGGTTGTTGCCACCCCTCCTTCAGGTGGAGCATTATTCACAACGTTCCCCCTTGTTCTAACCATTTTCTGTTACAAGAAAATTCAGGTTTTTATCAGATTATGGACACAATAGGTCCAAGAGCTGCAACCTTCAGCTCTGATACCAAGATGTAACATTCCCCAATTTAGTACATTAGAACAATTTTTTTTTTTTTTGATAAGTGCTTCCTAGTTCTAAATACATAATTTAGAACTCACAGATCAAAACAATCATTCTTATAACAGATAACCATATGCAACTGTAATGACTCGGTGAACCACCGATCTATTCATTCCATGACTCGGTGATCTACCGATCTATTCATGAGTATCATAGAGTTGGCGTTTTTATTTTAACACTTCACTCTTGCGGTTCTCTTCCCTAATCTGGGATTTCAGAATGCTCTATCCAAGGAACCTATCTGAATAATTGTTACCATTATTCATCGGCATCACGTCCCTCAGACTAGGTGACATAGGACAACGCAATCAATAGCTTGCGATACTTTGGCCAAAGTTTTGAAACATACTTGTTCATGTCTCGTATTCCTTGACGGCATACTCGTCAATCTGGAATACGTCCTTCACCCCACTCCGATGTTATATAGAATGTCTTATACTGACTTCTGTCAGCCTCCTCCATCCCAAGTCATTCACTCAGGAACGGATTAATAACATGACAACGTTATAAGGATGCTCTCGAGGACTAGGGATAAGCTGACATACTGGGTCAACCCTAGTTAACCCTATGTGTCAAGGTACCCCGAGTCTCCAAGGGCAGCCTCATAACATGACCATGTTCCTAACCAGTCCCAGAGTAAAAACTTGTTCGAGCTTATGGTGTAAATCTTAAAGATCAATGCAAAGGGTGTCGCCATAAGTCACCTGCATTGTTGTATCCTCGAGAAGATCCTAATCTTCTCAAAGGTACAACCCTATAGTTGACATGTGCCGGCACCCTACAAACCACCTCGGAAAGATCTACTTAACTTTAAGGTGTTACTTACGTTGAGTTGAAATTATACTTTAAGACACTCCTTTCTAGGTAGTCTTATCCCAACCCTGGAATTCCTCATCTTTGAGTTGCCTTACTTATTTAAGATCCATTTCATAGAGAGAAGTTTAATAAGATTTGAGATCTCGTCAAGGAGTTCATTGAATCACAATAATCTTAATCAACGAAATTGGGCAGTAGCCCAAGTCTTCTCATAAGGATGCTAACTATACCCTTTTAGGTTTATATCAGTTCTCAAAACTGAAATATATCTTACTTACTATTATTAAGATATAGTGATTTAAAATCATTATTTACGTTGTCTTGTCTTAGATCAAGGTTAGGGAGTAATAGATTACTCTTCCCGTTCAGCTACCTATTAAGGTTTATTTGAACCTTAGCTTCTTGAAAGACAGTGGACTAATTTCCAATTTAGCCTTATATAGAACATAACAGAACTACTAATCATTTACAAGTATTCAGTCACATAATCTTTACAAGGCCTACTTAGAGAATCCAAATATCTCCAAGGTATACAATAATAAAAATGCACTTAAAAACAATCGAACCAAAGAGGATCAATCCATCACAATACAAATGCAGCCACATAGTAACAATCCCCTCATTTCATTTATTTCTAAGCCAAACAATTACAATTTATGCATTCAGCATATTTGATACAATACTCAACAGCAAAAGAACAACTTTCTTCATATAGTACAATTAGAGAAATCAAGTTGGAATTCATCATAAAACCAAATTAAACAATCTGAGTATCATATCAGATCTGCGTGCCTTTACCACTTACGACAACCATCTACAAAAATTGCCAACACGGGTCAGTTCGGTGAACTGAGCATGATAAGCACTAATTCTTAAAACAATTGCATTCCACCAATTGTTCTCATTAAACAACCTATTTAAATGAAATCATTTCTTCAAATACTTAACATAAATCAGACTAATCATCTTTCTATAATTCTAACATGACTTTTAACGCATGACTCATATTATAGTTACCAATTAATCCTAAATACCCTTCAGATGATTCATCATATATATTAGAGACTAAGAAGAACAAAATGAATCCAAGACATCCATCCATCTGAATCCCAAGGACAAATAATCCAACAAATTATTCCATTCAAAAATGAATATCCTATCAATTCGTGTATCCAACAGGTATGTTTTTAACAATTCCTCAAAGGCAGATTATAACTTTCATCAAGTTCAACTGACGAGATTCCTTTAAAAACATTACATTATTTCAATGGTATTGACAAATACACCAACTTTACTGCAATACATTTTTACCAGTTTCTCCCTACAGTTTAACAGTCTTTTCTTCTTAAGCCCGTACCATAGAGTTCACATAAGGAATACAAAAGAAGAAAGCACTCAAAGTTTCTAGACAAGGAGAGAATATTTTATTATTCCTACAGTTATATATATCAACATATACTTTACAGCTTAGGAGAAAGAAACAGAGACATTCAGATTTCCATTCCAATCATGTTCAGGACTGTACCGACTTCTCAAGAATAACGCTTATACATTCAAGCTTGAATTCAATAAGGGAAAAGAGAAGGCAAGAAAATCAACACCCATTCCTTCCAATACAAACCTGATTTCCATCCATGCAAGTCCAGAATGATACATACGTTTTTTTTCAAAAAAATAGAGTTCCTCAAGCAGATTTCTCTCGGTCAGGATGTGTTTCCATTGACCAAGCAAGGTCGTAAAGAAATCAATAATCACATTAATATTTCATCATACACAGAATCTATATTTATAGATCAAAATCAGTCGAGATCAAAAGAAGAAACTACAGTTTCATCAAAATTCAATTATAAAAATCACCTGTAGCTATTAGGCAGTTCAAGAGTTCTTGCGACCAAGTAATAATCTATAAAACAATCAAATTAAACCCAACAATTCTTTCCCTGTCATTCCTCAAACATGATATTATCCAACGCCATCACCTGTTATGGCACAGTTAAGAACTCAATATCTCAGTCGACCCAGAGACTAGTTCACATCATAACAGAAGTCGTTTCCATATGCAAACACAGCAACAACATTTTAACTGTGTCGAACCACATACAAACACATCAACATTTCAACTGGGTCGGATTCAAATGAATATACAGTGAGGGCTTTTATCAGAAGTCGAGCCGACACGCAATACACATCAAGGACATCACAGAAGTCGATTCACCTGAGAAACTGCAAGGACTCCAACAAGTATTCACAACAAAGCTTGACAGAAGTCGAAATCATAAGAAAAATACTCACAGCAAGGACATCACAGAAGTCACCTTCATAACATATGCTCAGCAAAGATTCAACCGAAGTCGAACCAATACGAAAACACAGTAGGGACTCTAACAGAGTCGTTTTCATATACCAACCTTGCAAACATTTCAACGGAGTTTAACCAAAATGAAAACACAGTAAGGACTTCAACAGAAGTCGTATTCTCAAGTAAACCCAGCACACCTTTCAACAGAATCAACCAAATGAGTATACACAACAAAGATTCCAACAACAGTCGAACCATATGTATACACAACAACCAATCCAACAACAGTTTAACCAACATGCTAACACAGTAAGGTCTCAACGAAAGTTGAATTCATAAGAAACATTGCAAGGACCTAAAAGAAGTCGTATTCACATTGAAATCATGGCAAACACTTCGACAGAGTCGAATCCAGGTAGTATACACAACAAACATTTCAACAGAAATTGAGTCCTTATGTATACTCAGCAAACATTTCAACAGAAGTGAACCAACGTGCTAACACAGCAAGGGTTCCAACAGAAGTTGAATTCACAAAAAAATCATGGCAAACACTTTGACAGAAGTCGAATCCTTAAAATAAACACAACAAACTCTTCAACAGAGTCTACGTAAAACCATGGATTCCTCAATCATCAAGAAACAAAACATTGCTACCATATAAACCAACTGAACCTAAAATCATCTGAACAGAGTTGTTTTAATGAAAGCATTTGAAGGAAAGCAAGATTTTTAAAAGTTAGGGCCTATCATGCCTGATAGTGTCGCTTAAAAATCTGAAGAAGACCTCTGAATGTGCTCGCACCTTCTCTTCTTCTTCCACGATAGATTAAACAACAATAAATTGTTACCTTCATGCCTTATAAACTTTCCCCGACAGAGAAAGGAGCTAGATATTCTCAAAGTTTCCATGCAACACAGAGTAGACTGGTTCGAAGAACCAGTGATCAAGCAGAGAGAAAAATGGAACGCATGGAAAACCAAACAACCAACCAATTTTCCATTTGCATGCCTTCCCAAGCAATCCACGCTCGGGAACCGAAGTTCATCAATTGCATTAACTCCTAAATTCCCACCTATTCTCCATTGCCACCGACCGCCAAAGTTGGTGATTACCAAATGAAAACAAACAACCATTCCCAAATTTGGTGATACTGCCACGTCAGGTCACAATAGCCATTTGCAACCTCCGCCAAATCCCAAGTCCTTCATCCTTATCCACCTCATAAATGCCATGGAAACCACCGCCCATGACTCGCGCCCCTTCATAGGTTCCCCTCCATCCATTATCATTAGTTAAGATAGGTTAGAAACATAGGTTAGATCATAAGGTAAGACATTAGTCTTACTTCCATAGTGCTAGGTGTAGCTAACCTTAGGAGCATTAAGCTTATAGTTTTAGGGCTAGGTTAGATTAGCAATAATTCAACCAATAGGTTATAGTTTAGGTTAAGGTTATTAACCTTAACGAATCCAGTCTAGGTCTCCCAAGTAGGACCGATCAGTATTAGAACCAAACAGGGTATAACATTCCTGTTATGGATTCTATCCGGCATTACAAATTAAGCTTGCAGTATACACCAGAATTTCTTACCTGGCTTAAGGTCTAGGCCTTCCTGATATTACGATATCTGGAACCAAATTCATTTAACATGATCAGCCTGAGTTAAACTCCGGAATTTCTCATTCAACTCATTCAGACCTTGCAACTTTCGTAAGGTCAATAATTTTTGTTCATCCTGAATAAACTTAAAACATCTCTTGGATCAATGCAACTGATCCAAGGCTAAGTCATAAGGATGGATAAATCCACAATTCATCCCGAAATCAAATTGAACTCAGGTGCTAAAAATGAAAGAAATAAAAGAGTCCAAGCATATTCTGACTCAGTCAAGGATCTTCAAGAGCAAAGAAGATACAATCCATATCAAGCATGACTTCACAATCAAAGGAACACGTCCTTATACAGAAGAAATCATATATCAACACTTGAATACTCTATGTCAAGGCATGTGATCAATGCCATATCACTAAGGAAAGCCTAAGAGTAGAGATGAAATGCCATTTATCAATTTCATTGATATTAAGCTCATAAAATTTTGAGAAATGGATTCTTAATTTTATGGGACCTAAACACCACCCACACAAAACTAGAGTGTGCCACATCATGATTACTTTATCTTGATAACTTAACATGTTGATCTGTGGATAGAAGAATGCATTTTTGATCTCCTATTAAACCAACATGTGCACAGAACTCGTAGGTGTATGCTACATCCTCCTTGTGTTCCTTTTAATGGATAATATTATCCCCATTTAGAGAGGTCATGAAAAGGTATGGATGCCATTTGATCTTGACAAGTGATAGAGGAACCCATTTTTTGTCAATTTTTAACAATCCAATATTGCTTGATAGAGTTTATGGTGGCACACCATAAGACCACTCATTATCCTCCTAAGTAAATGGGGCCATATTGTATTTCATGTTAAGATCTTTGGAAATCATTTCACTTTAACAAAGATATGTGATATATGTTGGAAGAAAGGATTGGGATGACAAGGTATCATCCATTCTTTAGTGCATATTGAACAAAATATAAATTTCCCTTGAACAAGGAATGCAAATTTCACCTTCGAAAGTTGGTGTTTTTTCCGATTGTCACACTAAGAAAGATCCTATACTTCTTATTCCAAATGTGAAATTCATTTACCATCCTATGTATTACACATTCTAGGAGGATTATCATGATTTCTATTATAAGGAAGAGCACATTGAAAGAAAATGGTGTAATTAGATCCTTGAACACCATTGTGCGTTGGATCAAAAAAAATATCAGAAGGTAAGATAGAAGGCTTGGTATGATCCACATTTGAATATAAAAGTCCTTTGTAGTTGGAACAATGGTACTTCCATCCTATTTCCTCCTCATTTTCATTTCCACCCCATTCTCCATTGAAAGTTCACTAGTTGGGACCCTTTGTAGTAACTATGATACTTGTTACTCAAACAATTTCAACTACTAAGCACTAGATGGCCCCATGTTTTCAAACCCTTATCTTAAATTCAGAGTAGGTTGAATCTCTATTATAAATAAGGTTCTTTATGTTTGTAATAAGGTAGTATTTCCACTTACATCAGGGATTTCCACATTAGTATTTCCCTTTCATGTTTTTTTGTAATTTTTTGTTTTATTGAGGAAGCATTTTCATGTGTAGAAGTTGATTAAGAATTTATTGATATTGATGCATAGAGGATCATGTTTACCTTTAGTGTGGGGAGGGGAAGTAGGTGTGACTATTGAACATGGAACCTTCGGATGATTGGAAATTGCCTTGGAATGACTTAGGTTTATTGAATGTCAATATAAATTTAACAAGTGTTTGTCTGGATGTGGATCGAAAAATATCTGATGGGAAAAAGGAATTGTAGTCATTTTTGCACCCACCAAGAACAAGGGAACCTCATACGCGCCAGCCTATCACCCAGGCGGTGCTGGGCGCTCACCCAGGCGTGTGAGAGGGAGCTGAGTCTCTCTTTTATGTGAGTTTAGTGGAAGGCATAATTCATGATTCGACTTAGTGATTTAACAAACATGAAGAAGCTATAGAGCTCGGACGACTTCTACACCCCTTCAGTCATAACAAAAACAAAGCACACAACAAATTAATAGAACTAGGAAGTTGTAAATCCACAAATTAGACTTAACATTCAAGTAAGGTTCATGATTATACAAGATCAAAAGCATAGTAGAAACATGCAGATAATACAGGAAGGAGATCTTAATATAAACATAGTGGTAACCTTATCATATTCATTCATAGTATTACTCCAAAACATCACAGAGTGGCAGACCACAGTCATACACCATATCTGGATCCATACATGTATGCTCACAAAACAAAATTTGCATTCCCCATTTCCCATTACATCCTTCCTAGAATCATCTACCCATTTTATCCCATAGTTCTTGCAGTAATTCTATAGAGCTCCGCTACCTCACTTTGTCTCTATTCTTTGCCAAGGGTGCACATATAAATAGGCATATGAGCTCTAACAAACTCCTCTGCAACCTCGATCATCTGGCCCCAAGTGTCAAGGTGTGGGTCACCCCAGGCACTTGCCTCTCCATGTCATGATTAAATTTTTGGATCTTCTATCACAAGGTATATTCCTTCTAGGACACCCTATCACCAAGTTGGAACCTTATCCAAATGGAACACGTTCTTCATGTGTTATGTCCAAAAGGCCAAAAATGGCTAAGTCCCAAATTGTGCTTCACGGGGCGCATGTCCTTGGTTCTCCAAGAACCCTTTTTGAATCTGCCTTGTGTGCCTTCACTTGCACGCTTCCTCTGGCCATGCACACCTACGTGCCTTTAAGATTTGGTAGCTACATTAGGGTCCCAACATTACCCCACACTTCACTGTTCTCTACCCTCGGAACCTTTTCAAAGAATACAGTATAAAAGAATGCAAGGCCTTGCCTTGAAAATAAATGGAGGAAAGAATAAAAATGGGGAAGAGAATAGAAGGAAAACTACCTAAAGAAGAAGAAGGGGAAAATTTTTCCGTAGGTCGGCCTCCAGTGTATTCCAAGTGCTGACTTCATCCTACACTCTTGTGCAGAGGTCACCAACTAATGTGCTCACCTCATCAAAGGTTAACCCTTCCCCTTTTGTGTTAATGGTCTCCACCACAGTCTCTAGTTCCTTAGCATGATCTTCCAGGCATCCATCTTCCTTGTGGTCTTGTAGAGCTCTTTTAGCCGGGTTTTGATTGAGACTCACAGGATCTCAATAGCTTCAGACTTCTTTTCCACTTTTGCTAGTATCCTTTCTCACTCTACTCTATTCTGCCCTTATTCTTCTCCTGAAGCCTTCAACTTGGCCTCGTCATGTTGTGCAAGCAACATGCTTGTCACCTTGTCTTGGTCCGTCTGAATGGTCGTATGCGACCCCAATGGTTTGTGCAGCTATTTTCATGTTGGCAAGCACCTTGTTGTATTTAGCTATGAGCATGATGACTTTCAACTTGTCCTCCTTCTCCAAGCGCGCAACTACCTCCTCTGCTGACTCCAAGGCCAAAGGCTGCCTTTCCATAGTGAGGATCTGAGTCAAGTCCTCAAGACATTCTAGGGAGGAACCATATTTTTGTGCGGGAGGGTTGAGGTCTGGGTGCTTCATGATGATGGCCTGGGAGATGAGCTCCACCTTCTTGGAAACTTCATGCACTTTAGCTTTCTCCTCTTGAAGCTCCCTCTATAGTTGAGCACTGATTAGTTTCTCAAGGCTGAGGTCCTTTGTAAGCTTAACTACTTCTTCCTTCCTCTTTTCCAACAGTCCTCCAAGACTTAACCCTGTCATTTCTATAGAAGAGCCTAGCCTCAATTTCCATGGAGACTTTGTTGAGTGCGTTACACACTTACTCATCCGATAGTTGTTACATGTTTATAATGGGGTTGTCCCCCTTTCCTTCAAACAACACTAATACCACTCCTTGGTTAACCTCAAACTCAGGCTCATCGAGGTGGGATTCGAACACCCATGATAGCATCTTCCTTGCACATGGGTATCCACCCTCGGATCAAAGGACTCCATGGTGGTGAGCTCCTTGGTGGGCATGGTACTCTGGAAACGCACACCCAAAACTTTGTTGGGGTCATGAATGTATCCCATTGTTGTTCTTCCCCCTTCCGCATGTTTACTTCCCATACACACGCCCTTGGGAACAATTACTAAAAGAGTTGGGCCTTTTGTGCTACCCACACTTTTCTCCCTCTGCTCTTCCTTGAATTCTCTAAGTACTGAGCTCCACGCTGCTCCAACTCCTCATCGACCAAGGTATTAATTATCCTCTCTACCTCCCTTGTCACTTTCTCATCCACCTCCTCCTGAGTGAGCTTGGGCATATCTGGCCCCTTAGTACTTGCCCCTTCACTCCTTTCTTTACTCCACACACCTTCCTCCCCTTGGGCCCTTCCTCCTTACAAAGATGAAAGCATCATTTGTATCCTCTGCTCCTTCTCCCTCTGAATCATGGACATCAATTAGCTCCTGATTCACCTCCAACTCTTCCCCTTCATCATCATCCTTTTCACCTATATAGGCATTTGGGTCATCTGTATCTTTAGACTCTTGTTCCTCCATCCCTTGTTCTTCTTCCTTTGTAGAAAACTCCAGAGTTGGGGATGTTGTCTTCTCTTCATCTGAGGGTTCTTTAGGGGATGGTGGCTTCGCAAGCTCCAAGGTCTTCTCCCTGACCACCGTTCTCCTCTTCTTCCGGATGTAGGTACTCGGCCCCCGTGGTATCTACATTTTGCTTCTCCACTGCCCTTTGTTCTTCTTCTTCTTCCCTCTCCTTACGCTTTGGCATGGGCTTCTTTCTTCCCATGGGGTCATCCGAGATGGATATCTCATTCTCCATGTATGTGCCCTTTTCAAATTTTGGCCTTATGCGTAGGTAGATCCTAGCAGTAGGTGCTCTCGGCCAATAGGTAAGGTCAAAGGCCATCATGTGCACATCATGCGACACGTACCTTTCAACGTACATGTGCTTTTCGAGTATAACTTCTTTCTCATCTCCTGTGCTCTCTGTCAAGGGTGGACAACTCTAGGTTTAATTTCTTCGATTCCTTGTATCTGTTTACCCCACTTGGAAAAATTGGACGATAAATGAGAATGGGAGTTTTCACCATGGAATCCATTGCGATCCACAAAAATGAACCTACCAATGCAGAAGTGTTGGTAGACCGCGAACTCTGCTTCTCCTTTGGTTACCAGAGTTTCTCAAGATCCACCATTCAATCCCCAATGTGTTCCTAAGGTGCGTATACCATTTTCTAAGCTTGAATTTTATACCCCTATCATTGATTCACATGTGTATTTAAATCTTCCATTGGTGAAGGGTCTTGACAGGGTACTCCCACATGAATTTGTCAGATGCATCCAGCACCCCAATTTTTGAGAACACAATTGTTAACAAAATGTTTCCAAAAAGGATCTTTCCTCATTTCTTCATGTGCTACTTATGATTCATCTACTATGTATTGGGAGATGTTGTACACGGTGCCTTCTGTGACCTTCCTGCAGACATTCAGCTAGGGCTTGTTCACCTGGGTCCACCTCTCTTGTCCATTCAGCTTGGAGATAAGGTGCAGCCATCTTCATCACCAGATCTCTAATATCTGAGACATCGTAGTACCTTGATCCCTTCTTCAATTCCGGGATGCTATGGTTTCTCTAATTACCTCCTCATCTAGGAGGTCATCTATGAGTGTGTCCCCTTTACATCTTAGGCCTATAAAGTGTGAAATTAATTGGGGAGTTATGTGCATTTTGCACCTACAGAAGTAGAAGAAATCTTCATGTACATGTGTCATCGACCATTGGTATAATTTATTGGGCTTCCCAAAATATGGCAACTCAAAGAGTTGGAGAATCCCTGCCTTCTCCATTTTCACCTTGACCATGTCACTGTAGATTGAAAACCCATCATGTGTTTGTTTGATTGTGGGGTGCACCAGCTCTAACACCATTTCTTTCACTATTGTACCTAATCGGTGATTGTAGTCGATCATGACCATCTTCCTTATGTGGGACTCCCAATCTTGCCCTAGAAAAACCCCATCTAGGTATTACATCTCCGAATACCATTCTTCATTCGTATCCAAGGGTATTTCTTCTTGTTTCTTCTTTCCTTTTCCTTTACCCTTTCCCTTCTTGGATTGTTACGCAGTTTATCAAGCTGGTTTTTGTAGCCGTCATTTCACCCTTTGCTTTCATTCCCTGGTTAACTTGCGAGTTGTCTGAGTTTTCTTTGTGCACCCCGTGCCCTAAAACACAAACCCTAATCTCTGATTTTCCTCCTTTGATCACAATGCTTCTTCACAATGTTCTTCACACCCATGAATCACTTCTACTCTAGTTTGTAGATCTAACTGACCGATTGCACTTAAGTTTTTGGGATTTTCCTTTGCACTGAGTCAATTCTCGAAACCCTAGCTCTTGAAATAAAATCACTCTTCTTGTTTTCATAAAGTAAAAAAATAATGAAGTACCCATTCTTGTATTTATAGCTTTTCCCACTTTTATGCATTAAAGGCTAGGATACCTACCACTGTATGACCATGTTTAATGCAGAATTTCCAAACAAAACCCGACTTGACGCTTCTCCTTATGCACCAAATCCTTGCAATTTTTTCACCCAAGCCCAATCCTTACGTGAAAATGTTTCCACCATGCCCAATCCTTGTGAAAACTTTCCAACCTTCGGCACATAAACAATCCATCTTGACAGAAGACTCTTGTGCACATGTTACTAGTGCGAAAGGAACCTCTTCCATCCTCATGATTCTTACTTTTACTACCTCATGTTTTTGTGCTTTTTCTACTTGTACTGGATTTCCAATGTAACCTTGTTTTGCCACCCATCTGCCTTCTTTTCTTCTAATGCATCTTTTCAATAGGGCCAATTCAAATGGTCTACCAACCCAATCCTTACTGAGAATAACTTTAAGTTTCTCTTTATCACTATCACCCCACTAAAATGATGCGCGGTCCTTTGCAAATTCATAAGTCAAAAAGTAATAAGGTTACCGGTGCCCAAGGCATAAAACCAAACAACAACATGAAAGGAAAATACAAGAAAAGAAAAGCATAAAATGAAATTCTAAACTAAGCGGCAAAACTACCTTATTTACAAACACCAAGAAGCATTATTTATAGTAGGGCTTGACCTACTCCCATTGAAGTGTCTAGGTAATTTTGTTCCATCCAGCGCTTGTAATTGGGATGCACCCGAATCAAGGATGTATGAAATTACATAGGGACCCAACCAATGCACCTTCAAATTTCCGGATGGGTGTAGAAATTTTGAATCATATAGTAGTACCATATGGCCAACCTCAAACTTTTGTTCTTAATATGGTGGTCATGCCATGCCTTTTGCTTTGCTTCTCGATTGTTTGGCTCCATCTTGCTAGTAGAGCCTTTCTTCCAACTTTATCAATTCATCTATTCTCTCTTCCATCACTTGTTCATCGTCCAACCCTCCTACATGCACTATATGATATGGTAGCATAAATTTTACCGGAAAAATAGCTGCTCCCCTGCCTTTGAACACCGGTTGAAATGGTGTGGCCTTGTTTGAACCTTCTATACGTTGTTACGTATGCCCAAAGAATTGTTGATACCTTTTCATTCCAATCCTTCCTACCCACATAGCACATCTTAGTCATGTGTGACTAAGGATTTTGTTAAATGCCTTTGTAGTCCCATTTGCACGAGGGTGATAAGGGGTAGTCTTATGATGGGCTCCCATGAATTTTGCCAATAGAATCATGATAGTTTCATTTAATAAGTGAGTGCCCCTATCACTTGTTAAAATTAATGCGCACCCATACCTACTTATAATGTTCTCCCACAAAATCTAGTAGCCGTGGATGTGGTGCGATCCTTAGTGGGCACGGCCTTTGCCCACCTTGTCGATAATCGATACAAGTAATAATATACCACGATTTAGTCCTTTGCGTAGCTTTGGTGAGATTAAGTATGAAAAAATCTATTGCCCATTTCTCAAAAGGTTTTGCGCTTTGGTGATGGGGTGCAAAGGCATCTCATCCCTTCCTCCAAGTTTTCCAAGGCACTGGCAGTGGTCACAGGAATTGCAAAACTCAATGCAATCCTGGTGAATCGTCTCCCACCATAGTCCGGTGACTAGGATCTTACGCATGGTTGCATTCCCCACATAGTGTCCTCCAACAATCCCACCATGGGATTCTTCTATTATGGCCATGCGTTCATGTTCTAATACACACGGTGTAAAACCTCATCATGACCCATTTTATACAAATCCACATTGATCAACATGAAGGGCGTGGCACGTATGGCTAACCTTTTCCTTTCCAGAGCATTCATCCCTTTAGGTGCCACACCTTCCTTGAGAAAAACAACAATGTCTTCTAATTAGAGGAGCACACTACAACCTGAATAGTTGCGCATCCGGCATGGTTTCCTCGATACTTTGCATGTCCTCTCCCAAATATATCCTTGATAAATGATCTGGCCCACAATTTTTCTTTCCCAGTTTTACCACCACTTTGAACTCAAACTCATGAAATAAAAGTACCCTATGAAATATGCGCCCTTAACACTATTTTGTTTACTAGATACTTCAAGGCCATATGGTCAGTGTAGAATATAAAGGGAGTCACTAGCAAATATTGTCTAAATTTGTGGAGCACGTAGATCATTGACAATGCCTCGCGCTCGGTTGTTGTATAATTTTATTATCTTGGTGTAAACTTCCTACTTGCAAAACACAAGGGATGATCAAAATCCCTCTCTGGTTGAGCAAGAATGACTCCCATTGTTATACCGAGAGGCATCCACGTGGACATGGAAAGGTTTATCCCAAGATTAGAATCGTAGAATAGGTGCGGTGATAATCCTTTCTTTTAGAGTGTCAAATTCCTCTCTTTGCACCTCTCCCCACCGAAAGGCACTCTTATGTCTCGAGCAATATTTCCAAAAGCACGGCATCTTGGCATATCCCTTAATGAAATTTCTGTAGTACCCAGTGTGTCCAAGAAATCCACGCATGGTGCTTTGGCTGGTAGGCTCATCTAACCCCACAATAACTGCAACTTTCGTGGGATGCACCAGTAAGCCCTCTTTGCATATGATATGCCCCAATAACATTCCAAAAGGGGTTAGAAAGACACATTTCTTGATGTTGAGGGAAATCCTCAACTGTCAACATCTTTCAAACATCAATCTCAAGTTATCACAATGGTCCCTAACCAACCCATACACTGTCCAATCATCCAAATAGACTTGAAGGAACTTGTGGATGAAGTCCTGAAATGCTTGTACCACTATGCGTGAAAATACAACGGGTGCATTCCTCAATCCAAAGGGCATGACCGTGTATGCAAAGCTTCCCCACTTGGTGGTGAAAGTTATATTTTATTTTCTTCCTTGGAAATCCTTACTTGGTGATATCCCGAGAATCCATCCGTGAAGGAATAGACCTCGCACCCAGCAACTCCTTCCAAAATATCTTTAGTGAAGGGGGTGGGAAAAGGATCTATGATACAAACAACATTCAACTCCCTGTAATCCACACATATCCTAATCCACCCATCCTTCTTTATGTTGATCACCATTGGACTTATCCATTCTGATTCCTCCACAGCCTTAATGATACCGGATGCTATCATTTTGTCTAGCTCTTCTTTAACCCTTACATGCATGTTGGGATTCATCCTGTAAGGCCTCTTCCTGACTAGGGCACACCATATTTCAACTTTATCCTCATTTCCCCCAATGAATGGTGGACGCCTTTCAACTCATGGTATCCGTGTGGGAATAAATCCTCAAATTCATGCAAGAGATCGATGATCTTTGATACTTCCTTGTCGACTAGTAGTTCCTAACGATAGCTTCCTTGGGCTCCTTCTCCGAGCTGATGTTAACTTTCTTGGTTTTGAGTGGTTCATGATACGCATACACACATGCATCTACACTGTCAACTACCTCACACGTTCCAACCGAATGGTCGACATTCAGGCTCCCCATCTCCTCTCCATCAACAACGTATACCATCTTTCCTTTCTCCTTTTTAGCACACGTACACTTGAATTGTATGTCTTCTGGTTCCTCCTCTTCGAACTACACTTCTAAGATAGGTCCACCAAGTAAGTCTACTAATCTATCTTCCGTCATGGCATAATTCCCCAGTGAGGCACTTGATAGCTTACAAAAACTCATCAAATGGTTGCATGGTACTTGATGTCGAATGTGTGGACCAAGTCAGCCGTTAATTCCTGCCAATTTCCCGTTTGGTGGCAAGTTTCAGAATGGATGTACCAAGCGTGCGCAACCTTGTAGTGTCAAATACAACTTGTGCACCCAAAGGGAGGGTGGTAAAGCTTCTGCATGCCTTCTCCCCAGACCCTCTCACATGCCTGGATGTGGGAAGAGGTGGGTTCATTGCCATTGTAATCCTTGATAGCGGTGGGCATATTACTCTTCGAGAATCAGACAGTGAGCATAATTCTAACTTCACGCCATTCCAACAAGTTTTCACTATGCGCGGCCCACCACCTCAGCTTGTTGTGCCTATCAAAACATAACCCAACATACCTCATCACTCGTCCTCCCTCCATTGAGCTTCCATTTCTCTCAAAAATACCTCAAGGTATGCATCCCTAGAATACTTGGTTATTGCCTTTCCTCCTAGGCACCAAACTATACGCGCCATGGTTACCCTGGTTACCGATCCTTTCAGATGTCACCCAATCAATTCATAAGTCCCATGCACCCAATTATCGCATGCTATACTAGTAGTATCACTGACAAATTGAGCATCATCAAACTGGATGACTCCTTCTGTAGGGTGGATGGTCTCTAGATCTCTTATGGAGCACACATATATTCTATCCAGGACCTCCTCTCCAAGGGGTTCAGTATAGGGTGTGGACTTTCCATCAGCAAGCGGTATAATCACCCTCTCTTCCTTGTTTTCAAAGCTTATGTACCCCTTGTTAAACTGGAGATCTGCATTATTCTTATAACACCACGGGTGCCCAAGTAACTTATGAAATTATCCACCTTGGCAAGCGCCAAGACTTCAAAATCCCAGGTGAAATTAGTCCCTGAATGGGGATGGTCGCATCCTTCAAGAAACCTATGATGTAACACCCTGAACTGTTGTTACTTCCTCCTGAGCATACAAGTGTTGATATGTGATTTCTTTGAAAAAAGGATGTGTTCCTTGATTGAGAAATCATGCTTGATATGTACTGTATCTTCTTTGCAGATTTTAGATCTTTGACTGAGTCAGAATATGATTGGACTCTTTTATTTCTTTCATTTCCCGTCTGAGTTTAATCTGATCTCGGAATGAATTATAGAGTTATCCACCTATAATACCTAGCCTTGGATCAGTGGAATTGATCCAAGTATTGCTTTAAGTTTGTTCGTGATGAATTAAAATTACAGACCTTGAACAGGTTGCAAGGTCTAGATGCATTGAATAAGCTAGTCCGGAAGATAACTCAGGTTGATCGTGTGAAAAGGATTGGTTCCCGATATCTAAATATATCTGGAAGGTCTTAATCGCGGACCAGGTAATAATTCAGTTACATATAATTCTGTAGCCTAAGGCAGAACAGGAGCTAACCCTGTTCAAGAATGCATGTTGTAGGTCTTTTTCTGAGCATACGGAATGTAGACCTAACTGGAATTATTAATGTTAGTAACCTAAAACTAAACTTAACCTAGGGGTTAGATTAGTGATGATCTAACCTAGACCTAGGCTAAGAGCTAATGTCCTAAGTTAGTATCTATGTTCTATGAAGTTAGACTAGGTATTATCCTAAATTCTAACCTAAGTTACTAACCTAACTATTGAGCAAGGATTATGGGGACCTATGGAGGGGTGCGAACCATGGGCGGAAGTTTCTATGTTATTTAATGCGTGGATAAGCATGAGGGACAGGTAATTGGCGGAGGTTTTAAAACGGCTAACTTGAGCCGACGTGGCAGGTCGCCAAAATTAGAAATGGTCTTGGAATTTCTCTTGTCTATCGCCAACTATGGCGGTCGGTGGCAGTGGAGTTTGAGCGGGAAATTGGGAGTAAATGCAATTAATGAGCTCGGTAGTCGAGCTCGGATTTCGTGAGAAGGCATGCAAATTGGAAAGTTGTTGGTTTGTTTGGCTTATCACGAATTCTGGTTTTCCCTCTGCCTGTTCACTGGTTCTTCGCACCAGTCTTCTTGGTGTTGCATGGCGAGTATGAGCGTATCTAGCTCTTTCCTCTGGCAAGGAAAATATATATGTCATGGAGATAGCAAAATTTTGTTGGTAGCTCTAACTTGGAAAAGGAAAAGGAAGTCCGAGCTCTTTCAGTGGTCTGCTTCGGAATTTTGAGCAAATATCCAGGCATGTTAGGCCCTAACCTTTAAAAATCTTGCTGTCTTTCAAGTGATTTCATTAGAACAACTCTGTTCAGATGATTTTTGAAATTGGTTGGTTTCTATGGTAGTCTTGTGTGATTTTTGGCACTGTATATTTTGCTGTTCGATTTTCAAATTTAACCCTTGATGGGTGTGTGTTGTATTTCGAACTGTTCTCTGTTTTATTATGTTTCACATTCCGGCGTAAGTCTGTGTAACGAATGCTTGAAGGGTACTTATCCTGCTCTGTGAGTACCCGTGCATGTTTCCCTTGCTGGGTTCAGGCTACTGTGATGCTTGTTGATTGATTCCCGTAGTCAATGCTTGTTGTTGATATTTACCATCAAAGCTGGTTATGGATACTCGTGGAAGTGAATACTGAAGGATTTTTGTTTGATGTCTCAGTTTTATCGAACTCTTTGTAAGCTCTGCCGTGGTAAATATTGGTTGTGGTTACAGATTCTTGTTGGGTTTCGTTGAAAACTAAAGTTATTTGTTAATAAATAACTTGCTATGTTACTGTGTCTCATCGCGACCCTGTTGAGGTTGTTTTTCCTTGCGTTGTGGTTATGGGTCTGAACCCGTTGACAGTATGCAATATGTATATATTTATATTTGTTGTAATCGGAACGACTCCGTGGAGTCGATTGAATGATTTATATATATATACTTGGACCACTGTTGAAGCTTAATATAATTGAGCATTGGTATTTGATGTGCCAGTGACTTGAAGTAATAACATGTATTACGACCTCTGTTATTTTGTAAGGATACCTTCGTATTGCAAGGATTTTGTGGTACAGACTCTTTGGGTGTATTTTTACGTTTTCATTCTGTACAAACTTGTGCGAAAAAAATTGACAAGGGTTCAGTCGGATTTCTTGTTTTGAAATCAGTATTTAGATTTGCTTTTGCCTGATTTTTAAATGTGCACCATTGATTGGCTCGGATGGAATCATATGCAATTATTTGTCTTGTTACTGTTGTTCGGATTCAGTTGAATCCTTGGAAGGTAACCTGTATTTTTGTCTCATATTAAACCTGATTTTTGGTACACTGTTGTTTTTGTCACTGATGGAGTTCCTTGAGTATGAGTAGTTATCATGTGTCCTGGCTCTGTTGAAGTGAGTCGCGAATACCATACTTTAAACTTGAATGCGTCCAGGTGAGAATAGACATGTTATGTTCCTTTCCGTTTATTCCAGCCCGATTGAGACTGAGCATGTTTCGGAAATTCTGTGTGATTATCTCGGCATAGTCTTAGGGAAACATCAATTGCTCAATGCCATGGAGTCTATTGTTGACTGCGATATAATAGAATTTCCTTGATTTCGACCTTGGGTCGAAAAGCCTTACTGTATATAAGCAGAGACTAGCATGGGTTGTAGTTTGTTGTATTCCTTTAACTTAAATGGAACTATGGTGCTTTTGATGACCGCGTCTGATTTATTTATATATATATGTCTAGTCTCAAGCTTGGCTGAACAAAGGAACTGTCGACTTCCCCTCGACAGACGATGGCGTTGAATTTCTTCTTGTGGTCGCTTCATGTGGAAAGTCCTGTGTAAACTGTTGATTGACATTCATCTGTTTGATTTAAGAGCTACTGCAATGATAATATGTTACAGGAGTTTTGTTATAATTGATTTTAACAAAACTATAATCCTTTTTGTGGCTCGATAGCTTTATTTGTAAGTTTATAAGAGACAGAACAGTCATGAGCTTGTGTGAAGAGAGATATGGATGACTTGTTTCTTTCTCTTCTATTATGAAAATATATGTCGATATTTATCTAACAGTTGGAACTGTTTTTAACATAAGGTTGGAATCAGGATTGATATGATATTCCTCTTTTTCAGTTGAATTTAATGACTTGTCTGATGTTCGTTCATCTTGGGATTTACAATGAATAATTGCTTGGGATACTTTTGTTCTTCTTGATCCCTAATATTTTGATGAAATATTTGAGAAGCATATAGGACTATTCTGTAACAAAAATTTGTATTACAAGTTATAGACATGTTGTATTACTAAAGTATAGTCTGAATTATGTTTACTTGTTTGGTGAATTGATCTCATTTAAACAGGGTGTTTAATGAAAATAGTTGGTGGATTGCAATTGTTTTAAGAGTTAGTGCTTATCATGCTCAGTTCATCGAACTGACCCATGTTGACAATTTTGCAGATGGTCACCGTAAGTGGTAAAAGCATGCAAATCTGACAGGATGTTCAGATTGTTTAACTTGGTTATGATGAATTCAGTTCGATTTTCTTTTAATGTACTATAAGAGGAAAGATGTTCCTTTTTACTGAGTAATGTATGGAGTATGCTGAATGCATAAAATGTATTTGTATAGTTCTGAAAGGAATGGAAATAAGTATTTGTTACTTATGTGTTGTATTCTTATTTTGATAGTTGACCTTCTTCGGTTTATATACCGAAGGGGCATTGTTATCATTGTATAATTTGGAGACTTTTGTGATTGTCAATGAAAGCTTACAAGAAAATGTGATTGAATTCTTATGAGTGTTTAGTAGTTCTAATTTGTTCTATCGAAAGCAAAATTGAAATTTAAATCATTGTCTTTCTAAAGATAGGATTAAAATAAACCTAAGCAGAACGCTAATCAAGCTGAAATAAATTACTAATCCCTAGTCTTGATTATGACAGGACAACATTTAATTGGATTCTTAATCATTTATATCTTGATACTAATAGGTATGATATAAATTCAGTTAGGAGAACTGATATAAACCTAATGGGGTTCAGATGGCAATCTCATATGAAGTTTATGAGTTATTGTCCAATTCCGTTGTTTTAGAATCATGTATATTCTAAGAACTCCTTGATGAGACCTTGGCCTTAATATCCCCACCGTGTAATGGGTTTTATTGAGGAAGGTCATCCTAAGATGAGGAATCCAGGGATCGGGAAAGGCTAACCTTAGGGGAACGTCTTTAATGTAATTTTAACTCAACGTGCGTAACGCATATTAATAAGTAGATCTTTTCGAGGCGGATTTAAAGGTTGACGGCACAAGTCAACTACAGGGTTGTACCTCCGAGAAGATTAGGATCTTCTCGAAGTTACAACAATGCAGGTGACTTATGACGACACCCTTTGCATTGATCGCTAAGATTTACACTTTGATCTCGAACGAGTTACTCAGGGACCGATTAGGAATGTGGTCACGTTATAAGGCTGCCTAGGAGATTCGGGGTATCTTGACACACTGGTTTAACTAGGGTTGAACCAGTATGTCATCGTATCCCTAATCCTCGTGGGCATCCATATAACATTATCACCTTGTTAATCCGTTTCCGAGTGATTAAGTTGAGATAGGAAGGACTGACAGAAGTCGGTATAAGACATTCTACATAACATAAGAATGGGGTGAAGGGCGTATTCCAGATTGACGAGTATGCCGTTAAGGAATACGAGACATAAACAGTATGTTTCAAATCTTTGGCCAAAGTATCGCAAGCTGCTGATTGCGTTGTCCTAATTCACCTAGTCTAAGGGATGAGATGCCGATGAATAATGGTAACAATTATTCAGTTAGGTTCCTTGGACAGAGCATTCTGAATCCCAGAATAGGGAAGAGAACCGCAAGAGTGAAGTGTTAAATAAAAACGCCAACTCTTATTACTCATGAATAGATCGGTAGATTACCGAGTCATGGAATGAATAGATCGGAGGTACTCCGAGTCATTACAGCTGCATATGGTTGTTTGTTATAAGAATGATTATTTGATTTGTGAGTTCTAAATTATGTATTTAGAACCAGGATGCAATTATAAAAAAAAAAAAAAAAAAAAATTTACTTGTTCTAAGGTATAAATTGAGGATGTTACATATGGGAATTACCTTTGTCTTATTTTCCATATACGACACATTTGAAGATGGTCAGTAATGTAGGTCTTCCCATTTCATGCCGGGCATCTAGAGTGAGAACATTAACCTCCGTGCACATGTCGATGAGGATGTTGCTAAGCAACCATCCATCCACCACTACATTCAAGGTAATCTCTTTGTCATAATCAAGGCTGTGAGGTGGGAGGTTTGCATGCAGGATCTGCCTTTCATGTTCTTCCCCGGCGCGTGGTACCTTTTCTCTCAACCATACTCCTAGCGGGGAATAATAGTATCCTACCTCGGGGTTTACATACCTCCTTAACCTCATCTAAGTCATCCTTTGGTGCTTCTACTTTTGGTCTTCTTTATCATCTTTTCTAGTTTGATCTCTTAAACATTGGATCTCCCTTTGTAAACTTTGAATTACGTCCATGGTTTCCTCATGGACTTATTTCTGTGAGTCGGGTTTGGATACTTTCCATGTGCTACTTCTTCCCTTGAAACCAAAGGTGGTCTCTCGCCTTGGCACTTCCCTTGCGCGTGCAGACTTTACCCTTGTTGTTACCATAACAGGCTCTAGTTCTGATTCACGTACTACTCACAGAATCCATTACGCATCAACCTTCTTAATACTCACCATTGCAGGTGCCATTATCCTTCCCAGACTGACTCATATGTTCGTATAACTCTAGGCATTCTTCGTACTTATGTTTTTTTCCACACCATGAGCATTGTAGAAGATCTAGACATTCACACTTATAATGGTCTGTGGCTCCACAATTAAAACATGTCCCATGTGGGAACTCACTTCTTCCCCCATGGTTTCCATGACCATGAAATCCTCTTCCATGCACACCTCCATCTCCACGCTCTTCATACCCATGGTCATCTCCTTTGGAACTGCTGGTAATGCCAGTTTGGTGCACAAAATCAATTGCCTCATGAATCTAGTCAATCAATCTATAATCCTTTGTGTCATGTGTGGTTGAGGTACATATCTTACAATAACAAGATAGTTTTTTATGGATCGTGCGCTCTAACAGGGGGCACCTACTTGCATCATGATCCCCATGACATATTTCACAATTTACCATTACAATGCGTACCACCTTTTGAGTGCATATCCCACCATTATCCTTTATGTGCCCTTCTACATTACAATCTGTGTACCACATCCCACTGCGAGTCTCTGGAGTTGTGTTGGTAGATAATTTCTCCAATTGCTTAGCCATGGCAAGTGATCTCGAGCCTCCAAGAATGGGTTAACACCGGTGTTAACACTACCAACTACCTCAAGCAAACAAAGTAGCTTCCAATGCTTCACGCGGGTCCGTGAATGTTTTACGAGACAAAGTCCTCCTAAAGGGTGTGATCAACCCTCCGAAAACCACTTGAGGCATGTTGTGAAGGGTGGATATCATAAGATAGTTTAGATAATAGAGTTTTAAAGCGCGCATCATATTCCCGCACACTCTTTGCCATTCCCTATTGGATTTCTTTGAGAGAGTTGATGCTCTTCCTGCTCAAACTCGGTATGTGTAATTCCGCCAAGAATGCATTTCTCGGTGGGGTATAATTCACAATAGTTTGATGAGGGTCATACTTTCTATACCAACTATGCACATGTCCTTATAAATTTGTCATAAATTAAGTGGCCTTTCGATCCTGGGTCGTGATCCCCTTTGCGTGCCATAGCAGCTCGCACTTATGCACATGCTCTATGGCATCTTCTATCCCACTATAATCTGGTAAGTGTAGAGACATCTCAAAAATACTTGAGGAGGTGGCCGAGGCCTGGTCCTCCCAATCTAGTCCCTTGGTTTCCTCTGTGTTAGGTACATGGCTAGTGTTTGTCATGTTGAACGCTCCCATCATTCCAATGAATTACGCGCCGATAGTTTGTGAACTAGTGCCACTCCTAGTCATATTTCATCCACCACTTCTAATGTGCTTCCAAAACCAGCTATATACGCACCTTGTCCAAACATTCCACCAAATACTTTGGAATAGTGTGTGAAGCCATAGAGTCCCAAATCGAAGTTGTATCTTACTCGGGTGCCGATCGGTTGCCTCTATTGATATCAAATGGATCAACTATACTTTTCCTCATTCAAAAAAACCAAGCGCCAAGGTTTGGTCACTAGGTGGGGTCAGATGCGTGCCAATTTCTCTTATTTCTCTACATGATAGACTCTCATCAGAATCCACAAGGTTTTCTCCCGCACTTACCAAGATGGGGTATCACAGACTTTTAGGATTCACATCTTCCACGTGAACCTCAATTCCTTTCCACCATGTCCTGGCTCCATAACCCACTTATAATCCCAAAATTTCTATCAATCTCCCTTTCACGTGCTTCGTTATACTGAGCCATCTCTCCTCCCTTTCCTTTTCGGTCATTATATCAGCCATCCTTTCCCAACCCAGCTTTCTCGCTCAAGCGCTTAGAGTGGTTTAGGCGCCATAGGAAATTCCTCTAAACCCATGGTTACCATCAATATTTTGATTGCAAGGGGATAACACATAGAAATGATCCTATGGGCTCCAAAGTAAGAACTCAAACTTAACAACTTTTAGACAGGAATACATGGAAATTACATATTCTAGAGTGTATCTAGTCAATAATCCCTTCCACCAATGATCTATATCATGGGTCCACGTTAGATCAGCATGTAGACACCAAAATTTGGGTCTTACGACACCTCGTACCTCGTATCTCGTCCCACAACCTAACCCTACCTCACCACCTAAACCTTACACACTGAATTATTTATTAATTACCTTATGATTAATAAATCCACATCTCCAACCCTGCCACCTCACCTCGCCACCTCACTATGACCTAGCCCTAACCCTAAACGAACATAATTAAGACCTATGGCTTGGTCCGCACCACACCCATGACTCATCACCCTCATTCGCATCAAAATGAACCTAATAATGACTTGACCAAGCCCATAATTGATCCCTCGGGAGAAAAGGAGGGAAAGTTGGCTATTTTACTAAAAATAGCCAACTTTGACCTAACCGACATCGATCCCTACTCGATCAAGGCGTCGGTTACATGTGAATCGCCATCTCTTCCTACAGTAAATGACCTCCCCACCCAAAACCAATGGATGGGATTTTCATTAGCAAGGACCCCGAATTCATTTGCGAGAGACAAGTGAAGGAGAGAGAGGAGTTTGCAAAGATGAGTATCGAACCCAAGACTGAATCGAGCAACTAGAGCATTGTCACACTCATCCAAACATTGGGAGAGTTGGAGGATAGCTTCATCGATCACTTCGATTCTTTGGATCATCCCAACCGAGCCTTTCCTTTGCCACTACATATCAACAACAAGTGACCAAACAAACAACATGACATTCTATTATTGGTAGTTTAGTCTCTATTTCTTTTAGTAACGAGATACCTAAATCATGAGTTCACAATAGCTTCTTTATTATCATTTGCATCAATTTGTATTAAAAGGGAACTAACCACCTTCGAAAGGAAGTCTAATATTTCCTGGGCCCAAGGCAGTTCCCTCACTTATTGTCTAACTAAAATCTGGTGGTCTTGCATTCTTATTTATAGGTAGTCCTTCCCAGAAAAAAAGGAGCTCTTCACAATCGGTCTGATCTCTCTATGGTACGTGCACACCTTCCCAACACTCAACAAGTATTCCTCCTAACCCTAACCCCTATCTATTTCTCAAGAGAATGAAAGGATAGAATTAACTCTATTCTGGAACAAAATTCTGTGCGAAACATTTTGGCACGCCCGGTGGGACCCTTCTCGGGTTTCTTTCTTTCTTGCTTGTTTTCATGTAGGGAGCACACTTGTTGTTTCTCTCTTCTAAATATTCACAAAATATTTTGTCATTTTGGTAAAAGAACTTGTCTTACTTTCACATCTTTGCATTAGTGAAAGTTATCTTCTTGACCTCTTCTCTTTCTTTGCTTCATCGAATATCATTTTCGATTTGGGTTTAAAACATGTGCATCACATTCTTGCTTGCTATTTTTCATTCTAGTGAATGTAGATTAAGTAATAGGTCGTACACGTGGGGGTAATATCCACGGTATTGACAAGAAATTAATCTTACTCTCACTACACAACACATACCAAATCACATCATAATCTACACAACATCTCAAACATCCCCCCTTTCCGCAGTATTCCTCCACCCGATTGAGGTAGCCTTACAAGCCAAAACAAACTTGACATCTCCCTTAGGTCTTTTGTTTAGGATTGACATCATCTTGCATCTAAGGCATAAGCCCAAAAGTGATTAAAACTAATCCTAGGGTTAGTCTCTTGATTTTCTTGTGCATCTTGCTTGTTTTCTGTTTTTCTTTCAGTTCTGTTTCTCTGTTATACCCTGTCTCAGTGATCACTTCAGACAGTTTGGTGGGTATACTAAGCCTTGTTATCCCCAAACTAGCAGCCTCTTACATTCTCTCTTTGCCTTCATAGTGACTGGCACCGGTCCTCTTCTACCGACATCGGTTACTTGACCGATGCCTACTACCATCCTGATCGATATTGGTTACAAGAATGATATCAAGCATTACTATGTTTCATAGTTCCTGACAAACCAGCAACCTACCAATTCCAACGTTTTGTTGCTATTTCTATTCCTAATTGACTAATTCCCTGCTATATCCTCTTGTCCATGGTTGTTATCACCCGAAACAAGCTGCAGCCATGGTTTCACATGCTTGTTCCGTGTCTTTTCCTGAGTCACCCCCTTCACATCCTATGGGGAATCCTATAGACACCAATGCTTTTCCCAAGATCTCTGTAGGAGATCCAGATTTTGCTAAATTTTTGGATGCTAATCTTGGTACCGTACAATATTATTTGTCTCATACCCTTGACTGTACACCCGACGGTCAGCTCCTCTTGGGTATGCCTATTAGTATAGCCGCTCACTTAGCTCCTTCCCCACCTAATAACTCTACCTCACCGTCTTCATCCTTAGCCCCGTCTCCCAGCTCAGTGGATTTGATGGTCCATACTGCACCAATTGGCTTTCCTTTGGTTAATCTCGGGCCCCACATATCATTACCATCCACTACCCCTACCTCATCCCTCTCACAAATTTCCTCTTTCATAACTTGTTCTCTACCACCTATCCACATGAGCCTTCCTCTCGTGCTCGCCCACCTTTTCATTTCCGTAAACGCATCCAGTGGCCTCAACATCTTATATAGGACACCCTTATTCAACCACCCCAACACAATCATCATCGATACCTTATCAACATTTAACCCCACCATTGTCTAGTAGCGGCTCTTGGCCCAATCCTCCTCTCATTTACGATGACAACACCATCATCTAACCCAACCAATGATTTAATCAAGCAGATGATGGATAAGATGCAAAATCTTGAGGCTTATGTCTCGAGAAAGCCGTAACACCGACATACAAGCAAGTTTGTCAGAGCCTATTCATCATTCTGTACCCTTCATACATATCCTCCTCAATGGGAATTGCCAAAATTTACTCGCTTTAATAGTAAGGAGGACCCTCAACAACACTTGTTATTGTTTAGACATGCTTGCTATCGATTTCTCATGATGATGCCTTCTTACTCCGTTACCTTCCCATGTCCTTATCGGGACCTACCTTGGAGTGGTACGGTGCTTTAGCCCACACTCAATCTTCTTCTTTAACCAAGCGATTAGCCCAATCTTTCTTGGAGAATTTCTCCATCAATATTGCCAAGAAAGTATTCATTGCCAATCTCTACGCCATCCGAAAATTTGAAGACGGATCTATCACAGATTTTGTTGGGTGATGGTAAGGCCTCATCAACCAACTTACTTATACCTTACCTCGTGCTAAGCTCATCGAACTCTTTACGCGGGCTGCGCAAAGCACATTTCTCCCACCCTCCAAATTCAAACTTTCTGCACCTTTGATGAGGCCTTTACTATGGCTTGGAAATTAGAGATTTGAGCCTTAGAGGAGGAGAAATTGAAGTTGCGTAACAAAAACTCAAATGTCTGAACCCAAGACTCCACCAACAAACCCAACACCACTAACTCTCACGCATCGTCTGCTTCGAAATCGAGAGGAGCTGTACACGCGGTGACGGTCAAATCTCAAGCACCACCTAATACCCAACCAAAATTCACCTATAAGTATAAAGATGAGCCCATCAAATACACTCCCTTGGGAGAAAATTATGATGTGATCTTGGACAAATTGCTTAAAAAGGAGCTATCACCTTGCCTCCTGTTAAACCTCACTCTGGGTTTGATTCCGCTCGCGCTATACCTTCTTGGTATAAATAAAATGACTTCTGAAATTCCATCACATGAAGGGACATAGCCATGAAAACTACAAGATGCTAAAAAACATAGTGCAGGAAATGGTTGATGTAGGGGATATAACCCTCAATAATCCTAATGCCCCTGCTAATCAAAATTTAAAAATCTTCAACAAACCATTTCCAAACCATTCCTCTAACAGTAACACAAACCAAGAAACCTTAGCCAAGGAGAAGAGTGTGCATGAGATCCATGTGGTTTTCAACTCCCAACCAAGGGCTTCCATCGAAGAAATTCTGAATCAAGCCTCTTCACCAATGCAAGAGTCCTTGCCCCCTTCTCCTTCATCAAGACAAGAGGACAGCCCCGCTATTCCTTTACCCATAAAGGAATCAACCGCCTAGATTTCTCTTCTCACAGAAGAGCCTTCTTACACCACATCCCTGCAAGACGTGAGCGGATGTTATCCAAATTATCTATTTCCCAAACATCTCCTTCCACCACTCTTGCTGCAAAAGAAGAAGGATCATCACTTTTTCTATCATCCTTAGAAGAAAAACCCTTGATCCTACATCACCAAAATCCTTAACCATGACGGATTCTATAGAACATGCCCTCCTCCCTATCAGTTCTTCATCACCTAAATCTTTCCAGCGATCGGTTGACCTCTTAACACCCATTGATACAACACCTCATTCTCCCCTCAGTATCACACCCCCAATGGACAAGAATCACAGACCCACTTCTCTTCTATACCAAAATTCCCGTCCATATGTGAAGATTGTCACCCCCATAAGATAGATGACTCTTATGGGAATGTTTGAATACACCATGCTCTACTCAAATGCAGATGACTAATCCAGACACCTCTACTATATACCCGAAGTTTTTACAAAATCTCAAAATGCCTATATCCTCACCTCCACCCCCTCATCTCTACTAAATACCTCATCCACCTCTATCAACCTAGCCAAACCTTCCCCTACGCTTGGGACTTTACCAATACCCAGCCTGACGCACCCACCTAAACGGTTAGACTTATCCGAAAATAAATCCGTTAATCCACCTAGGAGACAGATCCAATATCCTCGAGTCCAATCTATGCCTCCGCCACAACTAAAACCCTCACCCCGATCACACCACTATAGCAGGCATGGCTTCAACCCTCACCGTCACACCTACCTTCTATATTGGGGCCTCACCCCTCCACCTTTCCTCAATACACCATGCCTCCCATGTCTTCTTTAACATGACCAGCACCTTCTACACCCATACGAAATCCACAGGCATCTCAAAACCGTCACCCCAAGTATCTTTCCTACCTACCAACCCTAAGCAAACTCGATCATCGAAGGACTTGTTTGCTTCCACTCCTCTTTCCCGAGGTTGTTTCCTACCACCACGTCATCTGTGGCCTCATCATCTAACCAGCTAAACATGACTTCTACGTAGAAGAAGCCACGCCTAGTTAAACCTAATCATCAAAATCCCTTTCCTAAGCCACCACCCGTACGAACCACTCGTACCCAACCATTACCAAAACAATCAATAATCTCACCCACTCAATCAATAGCCTCATCTTCATTTGACCCGCTCAAAGGATCTTACACCAAGATCCTTGATATGCTGGTAGGGGATGCGACCATTTCCCTACCCCCACTCAGACCCTATGATCCATCTAAACCTCGACCTATAGGTTATGATGAATCTAAAATATGTGCTTACCACCGCTCACTAGGACACAATGTAGAAGGATGCAACGCTTTGAAAGCCATCCTTTGCCAGTTGCCTACCTCGGATAGAAAATCTCAAAAGGACAACTTACGGGGAAAAACTCTTAGCTTCGATCCCTTCTCCTATACCACCTATCCCCGCCTCGCCAAAATCTATCATCATTGCAACCCCACCTCTTGAGAATAATGAATTATCCCTGTCATCTTCCTCGTCTCGCATTCATGAGATCAACATGATTAGCATTGCTACTCGAGGTCAGAAAAACAATGGAAAAGCTAAAGAAAGCACACCTGTGGCCTCTCTTTCTTCTTCCGCCATCTGATCGCACCACCACCTAAAGTGGTTATTCGTGGACTGCTACCCAGTCTCTGATGGAGTTTCCCATCACACTATGATCAAACAACTTCACCAATCTCCTGTAAAAATGACACTCTATGATCTCATTCAAACATCTGAATCACATCGACAAGCTCTAATTGAGATCCTTCAAGGGATAGAGGTCCTACCTAATGAAACCTTTCCCATCACCTCCATCTTAACACCCAACCACGTCACTTCTCTCACCAAACAACCTACCTCCACAACCACTTTTGTCCCCTGTACAAACAAGCCGTTCTTTGTCAGTTTTTTTCGAAGAAGAAATTTTTGTCTTTGGTGCAGAAGATCCTGACCTCGCTCTTTTCATCTCGGCTTATGTCCGAGACATCCAGGTATGTCATGTTATGATCGATGGGGGCGCTAGCCTAAACATTGTCTCTTCCAAAGCCTTCCAATAGATGAATATCCCTCCTAGGTGCATGTGTGCCAACCCCCACCATGTTGCGTTCATTCAACAATGCTATTACTTCTACCCTATGCACCATGATCCTTAACAAACGTGTAGGGCCACGTACCTTGCCCAAACTCTTCTATGTCCTTGAGGGAGAGTTCAAATACAAAGTTTTGTTAGGGCGCCCTTGGATCCGGGCTATGGGATGCATTCCCTCCACCTTACATAGATGCATAAAATTTGAGTATGAGGGGAAGTCATACACCATCACAGCTGATGCTTCCCCCTTCAAAACCTGTAATATGTTATACTGCCCTAATGATGTGCTTGTACCAGTTAAGGCACCCATTGATCCAACCCAACCATCTACTTCAACCACACCTCAACCATCCACCTTAGCCGCACCCACACCTTCGACCAATGAAACCACCAACGCAAATACCTCTTCCTTCCCCGCGGACAACATCCCAACCTTAGATCCCTTGGTAGGTGTTTTTCAACACCTTACGCTGGGGGAGTACCACCTATACAACGTTAGCACCTTCCATACCCCACAAGAGTATGGATAGTTACATGCGCATCCTACCTATGACCATCATGTGGGGGAGGTGATCTCCTATGGACCACCTAATTTCCGCACCAACCTAACGTATGGGGGTGTCGACGCATCCTCTGTCACCCCCGAACCTCCCCTTGGTGTGGTTCCCTTCCAATCAAATTTTCAATATATAACCAACCGTCATTTCACCCTCACCTTCCTGATGCGCTTGTGCTTGGAAAGGTTTTGGTTTTGGTCTTTATGAGCAAGGACGACATACGGTTATTCCCATGACTACACGCAAACACAAAGATCATAGTGGTCTTGGATTTTCTAAACCACCTACACTGAAGAAACCTCATGTCAATTGTATCCAGGAAGACGACAAAGTCACCCATTCCAAACAATCATCACCAATTTTACCATTTTATCAACGTGATGGTGAAGACCCATCTTCTCTCCCCATTTTGTATCCGGACATGATCGAAGAATAATTGCCTTCGATTAATGTTGTGGAGTGCTAGGATGATGACTCCATCCTCACCTACTTTGGTGCGAGATGAATCTTATATTTAATGCACCTTACCATTTGAAACCCAAACCATGTTGAATGAGTTGACTATAGAAATCAACATCCACACGAGAAGAAAATCCTCACATTGTAAAGATCGGGTAATCTCTCGATGCATTAGAACAAACCGCCTTCACTACATTTCTCCGTGCTCGCAATCAATCTTTCGCTTGGTCCTACGCCGACATGCCAGAATCGATCTTGACATTGCATCCATAACATCACTCAAAACCGGACTCTAAACCAATTAAACAGTGAGAAAAATGCATCCACGTATTGCCCTCTTGGTTAAAGAAGAGCTTGAATGACTCCTTTCTGTTTATTTCATCTTACTTATTGATTATCCACAATGGATTTCTAATATCGTACCTGTCACTAAAGCGGCGGGGACTTCGGATATGTACGAATTTCTAGGATCTTAACCTCGCTTGCCCAAAGGACGACTTCCCCCTACCTAGCATTGATCAACTTGTTGATCTCACTGTAGGCCATGAGATGCTTTCTCTCATGGATGGTTTCTCGAGATACAATCAAATTTTAGTAGCCCCAACCGATCAACATAAAACCACCTTCATTACCCCCTGGGGGACCTTCTGCTATCATGTCATGCCGTTTGGCCTTAAGAATGCTGGTGCGACTTATCAGCGGGCTATGACTTACATTTTTCATGACATTATGCACACTATCCTCGAAGATTATGTCGATGATCTTCTTGGAAAATCCAAACATCGTAGTGAACATCTCGATGTTTTAACCATTATTTTCGATCACCTGTTACAATACTGTGTTCATCTTCAACCAAAGAAATGTGTCTTTGGCGTCCTTTCGAAAACTCCTTGGCTTTATCATCTCTTTGCGTGGCATTGAGGTTGACCCCACTAAAGTCAAAGATATTTTAGAAATGCCCCCACCCACTAACCTAAAACAATTGCGTAGTTTGTAGGGAAAACTCCAATCTATCCGTCGTTTCATCTCACAACTCTCGGATCAATGTCAACCTTTCCATCATCTCCTTAAAAAGGACATTATCTTTCAATGGAGCGAGGAGTGCCACAAATCCTTTGAGGCTCTTAAAACTTATCTCTTGCAGCCACCCATGCTTATCCCACCTCAGGATGATCACCCTTTCTACCTTTACCTTTACTCGCCACCGACCATGCTATAGGGGCCATGCTCGCACATCGTGACTCCGAGCATTGAGAACAAGCAGTTTATTACATAAGCCATACTCTTGTGGATTATGAAACTAGGTATACACATGTCAAAAAGTTGTGCCTAGCCCTATCATTTGTGGCCACCAAACTCTGACATTACCTCCTGAATCACAAAACTTTTGTCATCACCAACGCTGACCCCATACATTATATGTACGCCAAACCTCATCTAAACCAACACATCGCCCGATGGCTTATGCTCCTCGCTGACCTCGACCTTGAGTTCGTACACCGATATCGGTCGAAAGGACAAGCCATCGTAGACCAACTCATGGAAGCCCCTTTACCAGGGGAACAATTTACCATTTTTACTTTCCTTGTTGAGCTCATCGTAACTCTTTCACTCGGTGATGCGTCTTATCCGATGACTATCTTCTTCGATGGATCTAAATTCCAACACGGCGGAGGGCGGTGTTGTTCTCATTCCTTTGAAGGTGAACCTATGCCTCTTTCATTCAGGCTCGATTTCCCCTGCACTAATAATACAGCGGAATACGAGGCCCTTGTTTTGGGTCTCCACGTTACGTTACACTTAGGTGTGAAGTCTATTAACATTTTTGGTGACTCTCAATTGGTAGTAAATCAAGTTACTGGCATCTACCAATGTAAAAATGAGGAACTTCAAAAGTACAAACATTACGTAGATTCACTTTTGACCTTATTTACCCATTATACTATCCAAACCATTCCACGCTCAACTAATAAATTTACGGATACTATGGCTTGCTTGGCCTAGTGAAATTCCTACATCACTTGACTCGACATATTTGTCTTGGTCTAACAACTCTTTGCCCCATCTTACTTAGTCCCAGATGTTTGTATGGTAAATAATGTATCTGCTGACTCACAGGATACATGGTATCACCAATTTCGTGACTACCTTACAACCTCTGTTCTCCCACCTGACCTTAGTAGTAATGGCAAATGCACTTTTCTTAAAGGTGTTTCTCATTATGTCGTCATGGGGGAATCCTCTATAAATGTGGCTTCGATGGTATCCTCCTTCGATGTCTAACCAGTGCTGAAGTCACTCATACCATCCGACAAGTCCATGACGGAATTTGTGGTGGGCACTTTAGTGGCTTTGCCATGGCCAAGCGGATCCTTCGCCTAGGATATTATTGGCCTACTCTTAATAAATACTGCTGCGAATATGTTAAGCATTGTGTTATGTGTCAATAGCATGCCAACCTTCAACATACTCCCAGCCACCCACTACAGGTCGCACGAGATCTTTGGCCTTTCTCACAATGGGGTTTGGACCTTATAGGTGAGATTCATCCACCTTCTTTGCAACGTCACCGTTGGATTATCACTACAACCGAATAGTACACTAAATGGGTGGAGACTTCCCACTTGTTTCAGCCAAAAAGGAGAAATTTTTGAATTCATCAATCATCACATTATTTTCCGTTTCGGTGTTCCTCATCTCTTGATAACCGATAATGGCAAATCTTTCAAAAATAAGTTGTTACGAGCCCTTTGTGACAACTTTGGTATCAAACTTAGCTTCTCATCACCCTACTATCCACAAGAAAATGGTCAAGCCAAATCTTCTAACAAAACCTTAACCAAAATTCTCATGAAAGTCGTTAACGATTCTGGTAAAATTGGCATGATCATATCCCCTTTTCCCTTTGGGCTTATTGTACCAGCATTCATACTTCCACTAATGCCACACCATTCTCTACGGTGTATGGTACAGAGGCTTTGTCTTGCCTCTCAAAATATCTCTCCGAATATTCTCACCAATGATGACTTCCGCGAGCGGTTAGCCCAATGGAGCTTCTTGATGAGCGTCGTCTTACCGCTCTTGATTACCTTCAAATTTATCAAAAGTGCATCAAGCGCGCTTATGATAAGTGAATTCATGAGCGTACCTTTAAAATTGGTGATCTTTTCCTCAAAGAGAATCAACATGTAACCAAACTAGAAAAGAGCAAATGTGGAAAATTTACTCCTAATTAGATTGGGCCTTACATTATGATTCGCACTTATGTATCAGTACTTATTGTTTAGCTTCACTTAATGGTAAACCTAAGCACGAACTCCTTAATGCCTTGCATCTCCGACCATTCTCTTTGTTGAATTTAGTGTTATATCACTTCTTATCTACCTTGCGCTCGTCCCTTGAGCTTATTTACCACCTCATACACCTTTTTTTTGTCGTGCATCTCAAAGTAAAATCAAACCCACGTGGTTTGATCATCACCTTCTCTTAAAGATGCCTTCTCCTTTTTAGTCTGGTCCATGACTTAAAAGTATCAAAATAACAAGTTCTCAATTAAACAACTCTGGGATATTCTTGAGTCAAACTTCCTACAAAACTAGATGCTTCATGTCAAACAGACATCTAGACCTCTAAGCTATAAACTAAACCAGTCCCTAGAAGGACAAATGCTATGTGCAAAAGCCACATCTGCTACTATAAGTAGACTACTCCCTTGAAGGACAGCTATACAAAGTCAACCTCTATCAGAAGCTTCTTGCATTGATCAGCTTCGTGAAGACCTCAAGAACAACAAAATGCATATCCCATATAGACTTCCCACATCGATCAGTCTATATCCAGAAAAATAAAATCAGTATTCAAAAGCACTTTTGAGTCATGGACTTGTCTATTTAGGTTTGGTTCTCTTTCGTCAGAATAATCACCTTATAACAAGTTCTCTCAGTGCCCCTATACCATCTACCTCACCTCACCATTCTTCAAAACAACAAAACTCAAGGGACGTGATGTATATCCAATATATTGTGATTATACAAATCTTTTCACCTATCGAATCCTCACCTATGCAAGGTACCTAGGGATTTAAGCTCATCCTATGATAACACATGGTTTGTTTAGCTCTTTCCAACTATGGGACACTTTTTCCTCTTTTACCCAAATCTAGGATTATGTGTTGACCTTAATCAAGACATGGTTTCCTATGCTTGGGTAGGATAACCCTCACTTCACCTATACCCTTACAAACACCAACAACATTACCCTACCTACATCAAACTTTTACTCTCCAACAAATTTCCTAACCACAACCAAATTGCACAATTCACCTCTCCATAGTCCTAAGGGAGAACTACATCATCTGAGAGGCCCCTCCTTACTTTTTGTAATGGGCTATGTAGGAAACACTTAGGAGACATGGGGTATCCCAAGGTTAGCTCGACCATCCCCTACCATAACCTATCATGTGTTGTGTTTTCTTTAAAAAAATAAATATTTTCACGTATTTTTATTGATAACACTCACCTTGATCCTTTATCAATCCAAACATTCAAAACAAAAATATTCTTATAATTATCACAAACTCACATCAACATACATATTCCATTTTATTTAGATGTTAAAAAATACATCTTCTCTATCATCGATGTGCGGTCGAATCCTTATTTATTCTTCTACCCCTATGTATGAAACTCACTTAGACCCCCGTGCCTCGTCCCGAACCAAGTAGTGATGGTGATCATCGACGCTGCTCACCTAGCCTCTCCATACTCAAAGGTACCACTACTATTGGTTCCTCCCACTGATCCACCAATCTCTCCTGTAACATACGAATCTGCCCTCTTGCGTGGAGGACTCTTACCTCTAGTCTCTCCACTTGAGACTGCGAAGCCTCTAACAATCCCATGGACTCGCTCACCAGTATTTGAGGCGGTGAACTAAACCCTCTGATCAGTCTCTCTCCATGGTAATCACAGCTATGTCGAGATGATCGGCCCTCTCGTGTGTACTTCATAGCTCTGCCCACTTTGTTGTTGTAAAGTCATAGCACCCTGGATGCACATCGGGCTTCTAGGTTGATGTCTCGGGCATCCAGTGTGATTGTGCAACATGGAAACCTCTCCAAGTGTGGGACTTGTGAAACCGAGAGAGGAATCTCCGTTAGAGGCTGGTTCCTCAAACTCCTCCGATTTAGATCTATATTTGCACAACTACAGAGGTTTAGATCCTAATCCTACTCTAAATTGCAAGGAGACAGGGATAGAAATGTAAAAATTGAAACTAACTAAAGATGGTGATGCACCAAAAAGGAGTGGTGAATATTTTTGTCATGCAAATAGACACAAACCAAAGATTGCAGCATAAAACATACACAGGCTGATAAGATATAATTTAGGATCTGAAATGAAGCAAATAATACAAACAAAGGACTGAAACTCATTCACAAAGCTTGCATTATCATTTCCAATGTCAAAACCATTGCATTACAACCTCAGAGAGGTAAAAAAATGTTACAATCTTTGAAGAGGTCTGATTCTTGCAACAATCACTTGCTGGAGGTGAAAGAAGAAGATTGCTATGCCAAAAAGTGTTCCACCCTTAGAAATGAGCCAAATCTGGCTTTTACATTGTATGGGTCGAGCCGGGAGAGAGAAAACATACAAAATGTGGGAGCCCATTCCTCATTAATCGAGATGCATTAAAATGGCATGGGGACCTTACAAACCCATACCTGTCATTTTTGACCAAAATGGAGGAGAATGCGACCCATTCGCATTAAATTTGTCATTTGAAATGTCATTTTTGGCCATGGACACACGTCGAGCTGTTTCTTAACTTTCTTTCTCAGGACTAAACCAAAATTCAAGATTGACCCTAGAATCATGTAGAGAATTTTATAAGCTTTCCAATGATATAAAGAACGTGTAAATTTGAGCTATGAATCGAAAGATATGGCAATCAAAGATTTAGGGCACAAAATAGGAAAAAATGGGTTTTGAAATTTTTTCCCGTGCTCCGCTCATCACAGATGACACGTGTCGGCCACCGATTAGATGAGAAATCTCTCTCCTTTCCTTACCCGTGGGTTTTCCTTGAAATTTTTACTTTTTGTAACTTTTGGAAAAAAATTCATTTTACCCCAGCGCCCCCGCCACTTGTGACACGTGGCATGATCTGGTTGTAGGACGGGGGCGCGGGGTCATCCTTTACCTTTTAGTTTTTGGCCAAAATTTTGTCAAATTTCCTAATTCCTCCTCGAGCTCCACACTCCCCCTTCTCCTTAGGACACGTGTCCTTTTTTTATTGACTCGGGCCAACGCTTCAAACCTTGCCCTTAGAAATTTTGGACGTTTTCCCTTGTGACACGTGGCATTTCCTGATTCATCCTCGGGCCTGCTGGCTTTTCACATCCTCGCGTCCCTTTGGCCGGTTGTCCCGAACTATCTCTGGGACAAATACTTCGATCCACCTGATTCGATTCTCTTGTCCCTCTTTGAGGTGAAGACACGTGGCATGATTTGATTGGCTCTCGGATCCTTGACTTTCCATGTCCCACGCGTCCCTTTGTCCCAATTGTCCTAGTGTCTTTATGCAGGACAAATTCTTCCGAACCACCTGAAATGGGCTTCCTTGTCCCCCTTTGCAGCCGCTTCACCTTTTCGTGTCCCACGCGCGTCCTTATGTCCCAGATGTCCCTTTACTTCATGGACCACTGGAGGCTTTTCGGCCGGTTCGCGCCTCGACGTCCCAAGCTGTCCCCAAAGGCCGCTGGACTAGGACTTAGCCATTTTCATGATTTTTTACGCCCAAGCCTTGTTTTTGCAACTTTTCACCCTTTTTTAGAACTTGCTCCTTTCTTCTTGGACAGGGAGTTAGAAAAAATCCGAGGGACCCTAGAAACATGATTTTTGCCTTGAATCAATCTATTTACACAGGACTTGAGTATTCGATGCATGTTAGCAAATTTACCCTAGAGGGTAAATTTTGGATAACAATTTGGTGACTCAACGGGGTTACCTACTGCTAGGTAGAAGATACCGGTTTCAAGCGAGTCCATTGGGCATGGAGTCATCAAATATTATGTTTAGAACCCCAACTCGACTCGAATGTGTAAGGAGGAAGATGGAATATCACTGATGGAAGCGAGGATGCAAAAACATCTCCATGGGAAGCAAGTTGTGCCAAAGAACTTAGGAAAACAAAACTAACCTACAAGAAAAACAATGTGCACAAGCACTTGGAGGAATGAAAATCTAATCTAATATTTACAAAGTAGTGAATTTCCCTCTAGAAGCACGCTTGAGATAGATTCCATTTATTGGAATCTGCGGTTCTTCGCCATCGAATGGGGCCAATTAGAAACCATTGTTGTCCTTGCAATTTGTGACCAAGTATGGGCCCTCCAAATGGCATCAAATTTTGAATGCCTTCCCCAGGTTTTCTCTATCCACATCCCATTTCAACACTAGATCTCCAACTTGAAAAGATCTATCCTTGGCCTTCCTATCAAAGGTCTTCTTGATCAAAGCTTGATCCTTCTCCATTGCTTGGGATGTCTGATTTCGATCTCTTGTAGCTCCATCAACTCTTCATACCTCACCTCCATGGGCTCAAACTCTAGCAATTCCAGCTGCTTCATGAGTTCTAATGTTGGTAACTCAAGTGACATGGGTAAGATTGACTCTCTTCCATAGACAAGTTTGAATGGAGAGTTACTGTGGATCTTTTGGGAGTTATCCTATCAGCCCATAAGGCTAATTTCAGTTTGGTATGCCAAGACCTCTTATTGTCATCAAGAGTCCTCCTAATAATCCTCAACAAGTTCTTGTTTGTAGGCTCGGCACAGCCATTACCTTGAGGGTAATAGTTTGATGAAGTGCTTAGGTAGATACCGTTCTTGATAGCCCACCCGGTAACCTTAGATCCAATGAATGCCAATGCATTATCGGAGATTATTGTAGCAGGCACACAAATCTGGTTGTTATCCCCTCATAAAAGTCTAAGATGCTAGACTCATTTGCCTCTTTGAGTGCTCACCCTTCCTGTCCATTTGGTGAAGTAGTTCGTGGTATGTCAAAATCTATTTGTGCCCTTGGCTTGAATTGGGATTAATGACTCAATGAAGTCCAAACCCCATTGCATGAACGGCTGGTCAACTTTGAGATTGGATGTAATGGAAGGGCAGCAAGTCTCTCTTTTCCGTGAAGAATGCACAATTATTACACCTCTTGATCCATGCATAGCAATCACTGAAGATTTTAGGCCAATAATAACCAGCCTTCATGATTTTTAGAGCTGTCACTCTTGGTGCAAAATGACCACTAGCTGGTCCACCATGGAACTCTTCCAACATCCTTTGAATCTGATTTGTGCTAATGCACCTCAGCAGCACTCCATTCACATCTTTCTTGAACAAAACTCCATCAACAATGGCATACGGGACAACCTACAATCTGAAGTGTCTCCTTTGGGTCTTGTTCATCTCCGGAGGGCATAGGCCTGTGCCTAGGAAGTGTATAATGCCTTGGGTCCAGCAAGGAGTGGGGGCAGCATTGTCTTCTTCTTGATTGCCACTTGGCTCATGGCTGTCCTGGACTGTCAAAACAGCCTCTTCTTCATTGCATACTTCTTTTTACTTCCCCAAAACCAGCTGCTCACACAATCCTTTCCCTCTTACCAGCTTGGTGATCTTGATCTCAATGTCATACTCCATGACATGGGTGATCCAACTTGCCCTTTTCTCATTCAAATCCTTGTTGAGGAGGAATTCCTTAACCCCAAAGACGTGAGACCAACAAGCTGGACCTTGTTGTTTGAAACTAAATGCTTGAATTTCTTCAAGCTTCGATTCTTCGCAAGTACATTCTTCTCAATAAAAGAGTACCTCACCTCATAGTCATCTAGGCTCCGGTGAAGAAGAAATTGGCTGCTCATCATTATCCTTGTTCTCTTGTGCCAAAATGGCGAAATAGTCATTACCTCCAAATGCATAGAGGATGAAATCCTTGGAGAAGTCCGGGTTGATGAGATTTGGTGCTTGAGAGATGGCTTCTTTGATTGCTTCAAAACTCTCCTTGCCTTCTGCTGTCCACTTGAAATCCATGCTCTTCTTTAACATTTTGGTGATGGGCTTGACAAGGGCTGCAAAATCTGGGACAAACCTCTGAACAAATTTTATCCTTCCCAAGAAACTCTGAAGGGCTTTCTTGTGGCTTGGCAATGGTAGTGCTCTTATGGCTTCAACCCTCTCTAGATCAATTGCTAATCCCTCCTTGGAGACAATATGGCCAAGGAGCTTTCCTTCATGTGCAAGAAAGATGCACTTCTTAGGATTCAAAGACACTCCAAATCTCCTGCACCTTGTGAAGACTTGCCTCAAATGAGAAAGGTGGTCTGATGCATTTTTGGAAAAATAGTGATGTCATCAAGGTAAATCAGCACCACGTTGTTAATCAAACCTTTGAATGCCATGTCCATTTCCCTTTGGAAGGTAGCACCAGCATTGGACAGCCCAAATGACATTTTCTGTATGCAAAAGTTCCCCATTTGGTTGTGAAGGTCGTCTTGAATGGTCCTCTTCCTTCACCATAATCTGATTGTAGTCTGAGTAGCCATCAAGTAGTGAAAACCTCTCGAGCCAGCCACAACTTGCAAGATTTTCTCCATGGAAGGGAGTGGGTAATGGTCCTTAAGAGAGGCTCTATTCAAGTCTCACGAAGTCAACACACAATCTGATCTCTCCACTCTTCTTTACATTGGAACTAAGTTGGCAACCCAACTAGAATGCTTGATTGGGAATATGATCCTTGACTCAATCAGCTTGTCCAATTCCTTCCTCATGAGAGGCTCCATGTGTGGATTGGTGGTCTTTGTTTACGCCTAATAGGCTTAGTGTTTGGATCCAATTCGATGGTATCTTTGAGCTAAGTTGGGATTGAAAACTTTCAAGTCTTCATAGCTCCAAGCAAACACGTCGGGGAACTCTTAACACAATTTGTATGAACTCATACTTTTCTTGTTCATTGTCATCCTTCCAATTTGCAATGGTTTGTTCTCTTCTACCAAGATGGATCTTGAATCCTCTCTCTTGACTTTGAATGTTTGCTTTCTCCTTTCTAAACCGATCATTGGGGTTAAAAATGAACTCCAAGGTGATAAGTCCCTTGGGAAGCTTGTTAGTTCTCGGTACTGTACCACTTGGTCACCATCTTGTTGTTCCATCTCTCTTGATTCTTGGCTAAGAACTCGGCTTCTTCTTCGCAAGAAATGGATGATTTGTTGGTCATTCTCAAACACTTGCCAACTAACATTGTTATCCGCCTTTGAAGGCCTCACAATCACGTGGATGTTTGGCTATACCTTGTCTTATTGAATGCTTTCCACAATGTCAAAGGCTGCCCCTCTGCTGCAAGCTTTGTCAATGACTTGATTCTCTTTATTGGGAATGGATTTGATGCCAAAACCCTCAAAATATTCCATGAGGTCCCACACCTGTTCTTGTAGCACTTTGAGAAGATCATTCTTGGCAAAGCATGTCTTGTCCCTTGACCTGATTTACAATCAATTCACTGTCCCCGAGGACTTGCAAGTTCTTTATTTTTCTCTTTATTGCCCAATGCATCCCTTGCACCAAGGCTTCATATTCAGCGAGTGTTATTGGAGCATGCAAACTGAAATCTAAAAGATGAATAGTCTTTACTCCTTGAGGTGAAACAAGCATAGCTCCACCTCCTACACCCTTGTCTACTCCTTGATCCATCAAAAATAGCTGCCATACCTCATTGTCATCTTTGTGGTTTGGCTTGGTGATCTTAGGAATAGGCTGATTTTCTTCATGTATGCAATAGACCCAGTAGCTTGGATTCTTCCACTTCTTGATAAGGATCAAATGCATGTATCTTGTTCACCCATTCATCAAGAGTTAGATCTGGGATGCTTCCAACCTTAGTGTCAACTTCATCAGTGCTTGGGTGATCTTCTTGATCAAATGTTGAGCAATTGGCATTAATCTGACTTGGAGTGTAAGGCTCAATATGGAAGTTTGTAATAGGTTCTGACCTGATTGTGGCTTTGGTTCCATACCTCGTTCTGAACAGCATGTGTGACCAATCGGTAGAAAAATACCCCCAATCTTGGTGTGAAGTCCCTTGACAAGCATAGGGCAAAGAGTGGTGGAAGGTCTATGGTGATACATCTTGTAAAACAACAACATTTGGACATGCATGCAAGGTAAGACTCAAGTTTCTAATCACTCCAACCGTTAACTCTTGCTGTCCCATCTAGCTGCACTACCCCTTTGGATATTGTTTCATCTTGAAGCCATAGTTGATCAGCTATTTGTTTAGGCATTACTAAGCTACTTGCCCCGGAGTCTATCATGCAATTGTGCACTAGCTGATTTCCAATGATCAATGAAACATAGAAAGGAGGGGGCTTCAACATTTTACCTTGCTGTCCTCCATGATTTCCCTCAAGCTGGGCAACATTTGTAAGCACTTTGTCTTACATCGAACTTGTTGACTCGAAGTTGGCTAGTCCTTCATGGCGACTTGCTTGCAGCATCTCTTTGGCCTAGGATAGATAGGGATTCCCACATTGATATATTGATGTTTGTCTTCTTCATCTAATCAATGATATTGAATGGTGATGAAGGATCTCTTTGTTGTCCCTTGGTTTGCACATTCACTCCTTGCATGTGGGCAGCAACAACTGGCATTTGAGTTGGCCTAGGGGCTGTTCTTGGCTGCCCTTGTGCATTTACAACCGGATTTTGTTTTCCAATCATTTGTGGAGCCATGGAAGGTTGTGGATTGGTTGGGGCTAATGGCTGTTCTTCACCCAAATTCCTCCTTTTTGACCTTGTGTTGGCTGCAACACCTTGAGAAACTGCTTGGTTCATGCCACAGAAATCTTCTGCTTGCCAATTTACCAATGTGGTGTCATTTGGGGCTGATTGCTATTGGAATGTTTCTTGTTGTTGGCTGTTTCCTTGACTTCCCTCACCCTCCACACTAGTAGTTGTCACCATTAGTGCTTGATTCAAAGCACCATTGAAGCACATGGATTGGTTATGAGGCTCATTGCATGGAAAACACCAATCATACTCCTGGGCAATGTTGTTTTGTGTTGGCACCAATGCCTTAGAGGCAGATATGGCATTTGGATTATAGGGCTGAAATGGTCTATTGGCAGAGGCCTTGTTTGATTCATATTTGCAAGCTGGATTAGGTGGCCTTTGTGGTTGGTATGGCTGCCTATTAGGCTGAGCTTGGGGTTGATAAGAAGGTCTAAAACCTTGGGCTCTTTACCTTTTGAGAGTAACCAGCTCATTGCCTAGGTTTTGCATTACTTCATGACTTCTTGAAGCTCATTTGGGGCACTTGGAGATGAAGTGGAAGCTTCATTTGAACTCGATTTCTAGGAGTGGGAGAAGGAGCCAAACTAGGTGCTTGATTGGTGTTTGGACTCTCTAAACTTGAAAAAAATTGCATGGGACGTCTAGGGGCAAGTTTTCCGAGCTTAGATCAAATAATTTTCAGCCCTAATGGCAATGCTATAAGCCATAGGGATAGTTATGCCTCCCATGGACTGAATCAACATAGAAATATAAGAATTTAGAGCTTTGAGATAGTAGAGAAAATCACCTTCTACTATTGGCACACTGCCACCGGAATTCTCTCCCAAATCTTTTGAAATCTAAAGTTGAAATTGGTCAGGTTGCTCATTGGGAGCTCTCTTGATGGTTGTCAATCGCTCCAAAAGAGACAAGTTGTCTCCCTTTTCTCCAAATTGCTCATGAAGTGCTATACACAACTGATTCCAATTTGTGATAGAACCAGCTCCAAGGCTTCTAAACCATTGCAATGCTTTACCCTTGAATGAAGATGCCAATAACTTGACAGCCACTTGCATCTCATCGATTTCATGAATTACACAAAGGTTAGCAATATCTTTAACATGATCACCTCGGAGGAGTCTGATTCTCTCCGATGAAGTAGGGAATGTTCTTGAAATGCTGAATAGGAATTGGATGTTGTGCATTGAGGGCAAGTGGCTCTTCCTTGTGAAGTTGATGTAGGGGTTGTTTTGTGCCATTCTAATTGGTCTTAAAACCCTTGTTGATGAATGAAAGGCCTACTAGGTGGAGGAGTTGAGAGAGATTCTGTTTGGTGGAGATGGAGACCTTTGAATCCTTCTTCCTCTTTACCTTCTTCTTGGAGATAATTGCGGTATTCAAAAGCACTTCTTCTTCTCCAACTCTTGACCTTGTGGTGACTCTTCTCATGAGTTTTCGAGGCCTGCCTTTCTGAAACAAGTTGATTCTTCCCCTTGGAGTTGCCAGGATATGCAAATAATAGCTCTTTTCAAGAAAGAAAATTGCAGCGATGCATATCAACTTTGCTGCAATAAAAATGAGACCTCTAGGTCCCACCGGGTGTGCCAAAATTGTTGTTTCAAAGTCACACACCCACGGGACGCACATCAGGCTTCTAAGTTGATGTCTCGGGCATCCAGTGTGATTGCACAACATGGAAACCTCTCTCAAGTGTGGGACTTGTGAACGAGAGAGGAATCTCCAGATTAGAGGCTGGTTCCTCAAACTCCTCTGATTTAGATCTATATTTGCACAACTATAGAGGTTCAGATCCTAATCCTACTCTAAATTGCAAGGAGACAGGGATAGAAATGCAAAAATTGAAACTAACTAAAGATGGTGATGCACCAAAAGGAGTGGTGAATATTTTTGTCATGTAAATAGACACAAACCAAAGATTGCAGCATAAAACATACACAGGCTGATAAGATATAATTTAGGATCTGAAATGAAGCAAATAATACAAACAAAGGACTGAAACTCATTCACAAAGCTTGCATTATCATTTCCAATGTCAAAACCACTGCATTACAACCTCAGAGAGGTAAAAAAGCTGTTACAATCTTTGAAGAGGTTTGATTCTTACAACAATCACTTGCTGGAGGTGAAAGAAGAAGATTGCTATGCCAAAAGTGTTCCACCCTTAGAAATGAGCCAAATCTGGCTTTTACATTGCATGGGTCGAGCCCAGGAGAGAGAAAATGTACAAAACGTGGGAGCCCATTCCTCATTGAATGGCAGATGCATTAAAATGGCATGGGAACCTTACAAACCCATACCCTGTCATTTTTGACCGAAATACAGGAGAATGCGACCCATTCTGCATTAAATTTGGTCACTGAAATGTCAATTTTGGCCATGGACACGCATCGAGCCGTTTCTTAACTTTCTTTCCCCAGGACTAAAGAAAAAAATTCAATATTGACCCTAGAATCATGTAGAGAATTTTATAAGCTTTCCAATGATATAAAGAACGTGCAAATCTGAGCTCTGGATCAAAAGATATGGCGATCTGAAGATTTAGGACACAAAATGAGGCAAAAATGGGTTTTGAAATTTTTTCCCGTGCTCCGCCACCTAGACGACATGTGTCGGGCGCTGATTGGATGAGAAATTCTCTCTCCTTTCCTTACCCATGGGTTTTCCTTGAAAGTTTTGACTTTTTGTAACTTTTGGAAAAAAATTCATTTTCCCCCCCGCCCCGCCACTTGGGACACGTGGCATGATCGGTTGGAGGACGGGGCACGAGGTCATCCTTTACCTTTTAGTTTTTGGCCAAACTTTTGCCAAATTTCCTAATTCCTCCCAGAGCTCCGCACTCCCCCTTCTCCTTAGGACACGTGTCCTCTTTTTATTGGCTTGGGCCAACGCTTCAAACCTTACCCTTAGAAATTTTGGACATTTTCCCTTGTGACACGTGGCGTTTCCTGATTCGTCCTCGGGCCTACCCAGACTTTTACGTCCCTCACGTCCCTTTGGCCAGATTGTCCCGAAGCTATGCGGAACAAATACTTCCGATCCGCCCGATTCGGGCTTCTGTGTCCCTCTTTGAGGTGAAGACACGTGGCGTGATTTGATTGGCTCTCGGCTCCTTCGGCTTCGCGTTCCGCGCATCCCTTTGTCCCAACTTGTCCCAAGGTCTTTATGCAGGACAAATTCTTCTGAACCACCCGAAATGGGCTTCCTTGTCCCCTTTTGTGGCCACTTCACCTTTTCGCATCCGTGCATCCTTATGTCCCAGATGTCCCTTTGCTTCGCGGACCGCACTGGAGGCTTTTCGGCGGTTCGCGCCCCAGACATCCCAAGCTGTCCCAAAGGCCGCTTTGGACTAGGAATTAGCCATTTTTCATGATTTTTTCTGGCCCAAGCATGTTTTTGCAACTTTTCACCCTTTTTTAGAACTTGCTCCTTTCTTCTTGGGCGGGAGTTAGAAAAATCCAAGGGGACCCTAGAAACATGATTTTTCCTTGAATCAATCTATTTTCACTGGGACTTGAGTATTCGATGCATGTTATTCAAATTTACCCTGGATGGTAAATTTTGGATAACACCACCATAATCTATAAGACTTCTGTCACTCCTACATCCATTACCCTATGATTGGGCTGCTATCTCTCTGGTCCTTCTAGAAGAGTTGGTCGTGGAGGTGAGAATGGTGCCTTGGCGTCGATCCTTCTATATGGTCTATGATCCATGGGTATATCTTGAACAAATCCAAATTGTCGTCGCACATGATCTAGAGGAATCCTCTCATACTCTCCTGGCCTATGTCCTATAATCCACCTCACTCGCTCTACACCCCTCAAATCCTTGGCTATGTTCACCGTCACCATGTAGTTCCCGTAAGGCCTCCAACGGATATCCACAATCATCATCATCTCCAACTTCTACCTATAATACTCGGCATTATCTGTCACAATCTTGGCTCTTGCCTCTTGCTCTGTCTAGACCCATCGCATGAATCCCAACCTCTGCACTCCTGTCTCTCCTACTTGGATCGGTTGGCCTATTGGTCGCACACACACAATGTGCTCATAGGTCCAACAATGTAATAAGTATGCACAATCCGGTGTAGTCTGTGATTTCACCTGCATGCCCATAAACCCCTGTATAGCTCCGCTAGATATGCGGGTGCCCACGTGAAATTAACGCTACCTTCTATCATCTCACGAATAATACACATCAATGATTTTGGAAATCTTCCCAAATACGCTCTAGGAAATGCATAATACCCCACCGCTATCATTAATACCACGACCCAACCTTGTTGCCCGGGTGTGCCACAAACATTATACCATAAGTAAATGTCATGCCTCGCTGTGTCAAATCTCGTATGGCTGGACCAAATACTATCGTTATTGCTGCCGCGCTATGTTGGGCCCTGCACGATACACTAGTCTTCCTATAATTGGAAGTCTCAAAATTCAAACACATCTTCTAACATCACTTGTCATTTCCCTGTTGGTAGATGGAAGGTATTCTTTTAAGGATTCTATCTCTCAATCGGCGCCCATGCACATAGCATGATTACATGTGATTCATGAATAATAGCAGATTCCTCTTAACCCCACGGTTTATTAATGCCCACTCCGCTGGTGTTACATCCGCTCGGACCCGTGACAACAACGTTGGTACCCTATCATTCATCATCAACCTTGCCTCTGCTGCACATCAAACCAGCGAGACAACAAGCGAAAATGAATCCCCAGTGTTTTTTATCGAATCTACAACTTTACCACGATACTTATATTGGTTACCTAACCAATACCAGTTAGGCCTAAACCGATATCGGTCATTGTTCATACTATCCATCCTGCTCAAAAACACCACCTATGATACCTTATTCACTGGTTTACCCCTCTCTGTACCTACAAACATATCTAAAACACCTGATTACCTACCCTATAACACTCATCCCATCCCAAACCCTTGCCTATCACCTTTTTACCCACTTATCTTACCACATCCTATTCATAAGCATGCAAAATATCATTCCAACCAAAACTTATGCCTCTTGGGATGCAACAACTTGAGGTGGAACCTATCTTCTCTCTCCTCTCTACCCACTGGACGCTTCTCCTTGTTCAGCCATGTTCATCAAACTCTTCACTATAACTTGCCTTTACACCTTCTTAATCCAAGCCCAGAATCACTTTACCTATCTTGTTCCTCCTTATCACTCAATTCTCCCATGAAACTACCCTGTATGGATGACAACGACCTCGCATCCTTGTATTTAACATGTTGCATGACTCTAAAAATAAGAATTTAAGTTGCTTCCCAAGCTTTTCTATTTTTAGAAAAGCTCGTTTAACATAACCGATGTCGGTTACCTAACAGAGTATCGGTCGAGATAGTGACCGACATCGGTTAGCTAACGATATTGGTCAACCTATCTCCTTTTACTTATACCGAGCCTTTTCTTTGTTTTTTTGCAAATTTTTAACGGCGCCCGACTCTTTTCCCTACATAATGACATCATTATCAACATCCATCATCATAATACCATCAACATTTCAACACATATGCATATAATCAAAACATCATCAACGTCATCTATATACATCAAATTCCAATACCATTGACAAAACACATGAAACATTATAATATATGCATCAAATCAACAATTATACACACCATATGGATCAAACTCATCATCTATATATCATCAAATCAATGTCAAAATATACAAATTACCCTGCATGGGGCCTCTGTGATCCCAAATACAAAGTCGGCATGCAGGCCATTGTCTCTGTCAAACTCTCAACTCGGCTCGCAGGCCGGTCTCTCATGTCAAAAATATACTCGGCTCGCAGGCCGATATATACAACAAAAATGAATACATAAATCCTATGTGGGCACGCAGGCCTCTATATGCACACTCGGTTCGCAGACCGGTGTCTCTATAAAAAAATCAACTATCCAAAAACATCTCCACTCCTGGGGTGACTCAGCTCTCTCCCCCTCCCTTGGCTCGTCCCTCAGTGGCCCCGATCTCGGATCTCACCTCCTACCCATCAACGACCCATCGGTGGCTCTGACCTTGTGACACTGTGACTCAGAAGTCTTGGCTCTATGCACCACATATGGCTAATAATCTACACCGGTACCATCTAGTACATCCTAATAATATTAGGCCTCCACTCTCACCTCCATGTACTGGGCCCGTGCCACCATAGGCCAGCTGGTGAGGCTAGTCCCCAGATCCTAATAAAGTGGGCCTACCCTACCTATACACCACGACCACGAACCTATACCTGGTGGTGGTGGAGCTGCCATCGGAGCCTGAATAGGGACACGAGGTTGGGCTGTGCCAATGCTACATGCACATACCTCGGCCACTTGCCTGTAACACTCTAATTTGTGCCTGTGCAGCAGCAAGCTGCCCCTGTAATAACTGCACCTGACCCAAGAGACGGTCCCTCTCCGCTGTAACCGCCAAATCTGGCTGTGCTGGCTGTGCTCTCATGGCTGCCCTCTGCCCTACCCACCAAACCAAAAATGAACCTGTAACTCCGGTGTTGTCCACCATATCATCTGCGCCGGTTTCTCTACTACCCGGCCGGGTCCAATGCTCACAGTGCAGTAGTGGTGCCTCAACATCCTCCCTCACGTCTTTGTGGGAAGGGAGGTGGCTCATCTGCTGTAATCCCAGCTGTCGTCGTACCCTCTCTAGAGGAATCCTCTTGTACTCCTCGGGTCTCTATCCAGATATTCGAAGATGTCTGGATCCAGCCTTGGTATGCTCGAGGCTCCCCATGGGGCTGATGGCCTCTGTATGGCCTCCATATAATATCTAAGGCAGTTAGGCCCTCTAACATATACATGTAATAAGTGACATCCCGCCCTACGATAACAACTCGTGGCTGGCCCACGACCCCCAACCACCTCTGACGAAACTCATATCTATAAACCGCCTATGGCCACAGGCTGCTTTGGGCAACCCTCACGGTCATAAACACACGATATGCTCGTAGGCTCAGCAGTGTAACAAGAATGTCGAACATATCCTGAATCGCCTCATACGGCGATAGCCCTAGAGCTCTGCTCTGTATGCTGCACTGCGCGAATACACCGGTGCCCATGCGTAGCGGTGTGCTCCTCCACCATCTCATGTAACACTCCCATCGGAACCCGTGGGAGCGGCCTCCCTCTAAGTCGGGAGGAGAAGCGGTGATACCGATCATCATCAACACAACAAGCCATGTCTCCTGTCCGATGAGCACGATACATATCACCATAGCAGATGCTCACATTATGATACATAATTAATGGGGTTACATCCACGAATACCTATAGGATTCTATCCATCATTGTCTCGGCATCCACAGAACACCTCCTCACCGATGTGTTTCACACGAGAATTTAGTTCCGAATATAGTTGTTTCCATCCTCTCATTCTCTTGAGAAACAGAGATAAGGGTTAGGGCTAGGAGGAATACCTATTGAGTGTTGGGAAGGTGTGCACGTCTGTAGAGAGATCGAGTTGATTGTGAAGAACTCCTATTTGTCTAGGAAGGACTACCTCTAAGTAAGAATACAAGACCACCGATCTTAGTTAGACAATAAGTGAGGAACTGCCTTAGGCCCGAAATATGAGACTTCCTTTCAAAGGTGGTCAATTCCCCTTTTAATATGAATTAAAGCAAAATGATGACAAAGAACTACAAGATACTACTTATTTGGTTCTGATGAAGATACGAGTCCAAGGAATGTGGTGGCGGCATAAGAAGGCTTAGTTGGGATGATCCGGTATTGGAAAGTGAACTAATGAAGCTATCCTCGGTATGTTCTAATGCTTGAATGAGTTTGACGGCGATCCATTGCTCGATTCTGATCTTGGCTCGATCCTCTTCTCTAACCTATTACCTTTTGTTTCACTTCTCTTTTTTTTTTTCAAATGAATTCGGATCCTCTCTTTACGGTTGGGGAGGTCATTAACAAGGAACCGATGGCGGTTACGTAATCGACAACGGTTGAGTAGGAACCGATGTTGGTTAGGTCAAAGTGGCTATTTTTAGTAAAATAGCCATCTTTCCCTCCTTTTCTCCCAAGGGATCATTGTGGGCTTGGTCAAGTCATTATTAGGCTCGTTTTGGTGCGGGTGAGGGTGATGATTCATGGGTGTGAGTCTAGACCAAGTCATAGGTATTAATTAGGTTGGTTTAAGGTTAGGGCTAGTCATGGTGAGGTGGCAAGGTGAGGTGGCAAGGTTGGAGATGTGGATTTATTAATTATAAGGTAATTAATAAATAATTAAGTGTGCAAGGTTTAGGTGGTGAGGTAGGGTTAGGTTGCGGGACGAGATGCGGGGTAAAGGCGTCGTAAGACCCAAATTTGGTGTCTACATTTGCCCCTTGTTGTCGTGTAGCTTGCCTTGTAAAGCTGCACTTTTAATAATAAGTGGTTGCCCCAGTTAAGGGTATAGGTAATCCCCCTCAAATCTATCACAGATTGAGGCGACGTGAAATCAGGGATAGGGTTGATAAAGGGTGAATGATGATGGTAAGATGGTGGGGTAAGTTCAAGGAAGCAGACGCATGTTGAAATGCAGTAGTGTGACTAGGGTACACGATTTGAAGAGCAAACAAGCAATTCATAGGCAAAGGTCGATAGTTTATCCAAACAAGGTTGATATAATCCTGGTATCCAAGGCATAGGAAGTAGCTCCAGGGGATATAACGGGTAAGGTACCAGAACATTTTAGGCATGTTTGGTAGTACCAAATGGTTGGTTTGGTTGAAGTAAACGTCACGGTCTTGGTCTAGGCAAAGCTGGTCGGCTGAACAAGTCAAGTATCCTAGTCGTGCTAAAACACGAACAGGTGAGCTCGATTGAACAAACAGGTAAATGATGGGTGGAGAGAAGTTTTGATTTGCGGGCCTCGGTTGAGGTACTTAATTGGTGCGGCCGTGGGTCGGGCCGATTGGTTGGTTGTGGCCTTGGGTCGGGCCAAGTGATTGGGTGCGGCCTTAGTCGCCAATTGATTGGGTGGGTTTTGTTCGGCCTTAGGTTGGGTAGGTTTGTTGCGGCCTTGGGTTGGGCGGTTGGTTTGCGTGCCTTGGTCAGGTGGGCCGATTGGCGATTGGGTGGGATGATTGATTTGCGGCCTGGTCGGGCGATTGAAGGGTTATAAGCCTTGGAATTTGTTGGTGTAAGGTTTGTTGTGGCCTTAGGTCGGGGCCTGATTGGTTTGTTGCGGCCTTCGGTAGGCGATGTAAGGCTGATTGGTTTGGTTGCCGCGCCTTGGGTCGGGCCAAAAGGGTTGGCCTTGGGTTTGGCCGGAGGGTCGAGAAGAACTCCTTTTTGTCTAGGAAGGACTACCTGTAAGTAAGAATACAAGACCACCAGATCTTAGTTAGACAATAAGTGAGGGAACTGCCTTAGGCCCAAGAAATATTAGACTTCCTTTCGAAGGTGGTCAGTTCCCCTTTTAATATGAATTAAAGAAAAATGATAACAAAGAACTACAAGATACTACTTACTGGTTCCTGATGAAGATACAGGTCCAAGGAATGTGGTGGCGATAGTAAGGCTTAGTTGGGATGATCCGGTATTGGAAAGTGAGTTGATGAAGCTATCCTCAGTCTTTTCCAATGCTTGGATGAGTGTGCATGCGATCCGATTGCTCGATTCTGATCTTGGGCTCGATCCTCTTCTCTGCAACCTCTTCTGCTTTTGTTTCACTTCTCTTTCTTCTTTTTTTTCCAAATGAATTCCGGATCCTTTCTTTTTGGTTGGGGGAGGTCATTAACAGGGAACCGATGGCGGTTACGTAACCGATGGTGGTCGAGTAGGAACCGATGTCGGTTAGGTCAAAGTGGCTATTTTTAGTAAAATAGCCATCTTTCCCTCCTTTTCTCCCAGGGATCAGTTGTGGGCTTGGTCAAGTCATTATTAGGCTCGTTTTGGTGTGGGTGAGGGGTGATGAGTCATGGGTGTGGGTCTGGACCAAGTCATAGGTCTTAATTAGGTTGGTTTAGGGTTAGGGCTAGGTCATGGTGAGGTGGCGAGATGAGGTGGCGGGGTTGGAGATGTGGATTTATTAATTATAAGGTAATTAATAAATCATTAGGTGTGTAAGGTTTAGGTGGTGAGGTAGGGTTAGGTTGCGGGATGAGATACGGGGTACAGGGCGTCGTAAGACCCAAATTTGGTGTCTACATTTTCCCCTTGTTGTCATGTAGCTTGTATTTTAAAGCTGCACTGACAATAATAAAAGTGGTTGCCCCAGTTAAGGGTATAGGTAATCCCCCTCAAATCTATCACCAGATTGAGGTGACGTGAAATCAGGGATAGGGTTGATAAAGGGTGAATGATGATGAGATGGGTAAGATGGTGGGGTAAGTTCAAGGAAGCAGACGCATGTTGAAATGCAGTAGTGCGACCAGGGTACATGATTTGAAGAGCAAAACAAGCAATTCATAGGCAAAGGTCGATAGTTTATCCAAACAAGGTTGATATAATCCTGGTATCCAAGGCATAGGAAGTAGCTCCAGGGGATATAACGGGTAAGGTACGGAACATTTAGGCATGTTCGGCAGTACCAAATGGTTGGTTTGGTTGAGATAAACATCACGGTCTTGGTCTAGGCAAAGTGGTCGGCTGATCAATTCAAGTATCCTAGTCATGCTAAAACACGAACAGGTGAGCTCGATTGAACAAACAGGTACATGATGGGTGGAGAGAATTTTTGAATTTGTGGGCCTCGGTTGAGGTACTTAATGGCGGTGTGGCCGTTGGGTTGGGCCGATTGGTTGGTTGTGGCCTTGGGTTGGGCCAATTGTGTGGGCCTTGGTTGCGGCCTTGGTCGGGCCGATTGGTTTGTTGCGGCCTTGGGTCGGGCCGATTGGTTTGTTGCGGCCTTGGTCGGGCCGATTGGTTAGTTGCGGCCTTGGAGTTGGCCTTGGGCGGGCCTTAGGTGGATTGCCGTTTATTGCGGCCTTGGAGTCGCCAGCGGATTGAGGTTTGGTTGGTTGCGGCCTTGGTCGGGCCGGTTTGGTTGCGGCCTTGGGTCGGGCGATTGGTTGGGTTGTTGCGGCCTTGGGTGGGCGATTGTTTATTGCGGCCTTGGGTTGGGCCATTGGTTGGCCTTGCGGCCTTGGTTTGGGCCTCGGGTCATGATTGATTAGTGGTTATGGCCTTGGGTTGGGCCCATGAATTCAAAATAAGGCTATTTAGCAAAGCCGGGGGTAGGCGATGTGATGAGAAATGGAAATTGGTGGATAAGGGCGGTTGTGTGGTGATGAAAAATACTAAGAGCAGTGGAAAAACTAGGCATGTAACCGATATCGGTTAGTTATGACCGGTATCGGTTAGAAGACCGATATCGGTGTTTTAGGGCACGCTCTAACCGATATCGGTTATAGGTCAAAACCTATAAAAAGAAAAATACGGCGTGTCATTTTCACATTGTCAATTTGAGTGCCAACCTTTTGCTTGTCTGAGTTTTGAATTGATTTTGTTGAGTTTGTGGGCTGAGTTGGCACTAGTTGAGTGGAGGAGTGAGTTATTGGTAGGCCCCAGCGATCAGGAGGTAGAGTTTGATTGGTTGAGGACCTGCTTGAGGAGATTTGGAGCTATGGCACAGCCTGGAGGAGCAGGAGGTGTTGGAGGAGCTGGACCACCACCACCTATCCCACCACGTGACGTGTAGTCGTACCGGTAGGTTCTAAATCCCTATTTGTGTGAAGTTGATGAATTTAGCTAGGATGTGGGTTTTGGGGTAGGAATCTAAAATGTGATAAAATAATGAATAAATGAAGGTAAATCATAAAATGGAGTGGGTAGATATGTTAGGTAAGTCAAAATGGCAGGGTGGGTAAGTTTTTAGGCAATTGGGCTGGGTAGATAGGTTAAAAATAGAAAAAAAGGGGATTTGGGGGCCGTTTTCGATCCGGCCCCAAAATCCCACAGTGACCGATGTCGGTCACTAAGCGACCGACATCGGTCACCACGCAAGTTGTTTAGATTTTGTGGGTTCAGAGACCGGCGTCGGTCATGTGTCGACCGACGTCGGTGCATAAAAGTAGGGTATAGATAAGGGGTGGGGGACCGATGGCGGTCGAGGGTGACCGGTACTGGTCACCATGGGTAGGAGGAAAGGGTGTGAAATTTGTTGTGTTGGTTTGTTGTAGGCGGGTAGGATAGATTTGTGGGGTGAAGGGGAAAAGGTAGAGTTGGTAGGAAAGGTTATTGGGGTGGGGGTAATCGGGTGGTGTATGAGTGGGGTAGGTGGTAGGTTGTGGGATAGGTAAAGGGGATATTGTAGGTGTTTTGTTGGGTGGGGTTAGTGATATTGGGGTTATTGGGTAGTTGTTTTGGAAAGGGTAGGCCTGATGGAGTGGGTTGTTTTGCGAGGCACGCCAAGGTGTGGCGATGCGAGATCGGATGCCACCTCTCTTTGGGTGGATGCGGCCACATGTGACTGCAGCGCAGTGGTCAGTCATGCGGGAGGTTGGACTCGGTGGAGTCCAGAGATATAGGGCTGTGGATAGGGACCACAGCCTGATGGTTTCCCTCATCGAGAGATGGGATCCGGTAACCAATGTCTTCCATCTCATCTCCCCAGGAGAGATGACAGTCACACTAGAGGATGTGTATCGCATCTGAGACTACCGATCATGGTGGTGTTCGGTGGATCTTTGAGACAGTGATGGATAGCATCCTGCAGGTATTCGAGGGATGCAGCCCCATTGATTACATATCATAGTGCGAGCATCTGCTACGGTGATATGTATCGCGCACATCGACAGGAGACACGGCTTGCCGTGCTGATGATGATTGGTATCACCTGCTTCGCCCTCCCGGACTCAGAGGGAGGTCACTTCCCATGGGCTCTGATGGGAGTATTGCATGAGATGGTGGAGGAGCACACCTGCTATGCATGGGCACCGGTGTATTTGGTGCAGCTATACAGAGAGCTCTGGGGCTATCGCCGTATGAGGTGATTCGGGATATGCTCGACATTCTTGCTACACTGCTGGGCCTACGAGCATATCATGTGTTTACGACCTGTAGGGCTGCCCCAGCAGCCAGGGCCACAGGCAGTGTATAGGTATGGGTTTCAGAGGTGGTTGGGGGTCGTGGGCCAGCCACGGCGGTTATTATGCGAGGTGAGATGTCGCGTCTACGAGGCATATGTTAGAGGGCTGACCACACTAGATATTATATGGAGGCCATACAGAGGCCATCAGCCCGTGGAGGAGGAGCCCGAGCACAGCTACGATGGATCCAGTACATCTTCTGGATAGCTGGACGGAGACCCGGGGAGCATGAGCGGATTCCCCTAGAGAGGTACGGCATGACAGTTGGGCCTACGACAGGATGAGCCACCTCCCTTCCCACAGTATCGGAGGGAGGATGTAGAGGCACCACTACCTCTTCCATAGCCATTGGACCCGATGCAGGTCACGGAGAGACCCGCGGATGATACGGTGGATGACCAGTGTGTTACAGTGCATTTTTGGTTTGGTGGGCGGGCGAGAGGCAGCCATGAAACCATGACCATAGCCCGCATGACCCAGTTTGGTGGCATGTTATTATAGCGAGGGGACCATCTCTTGGGCAGTGTGCGGTTATTACAGGGGCAGCTTGCTGCTGCACGAGCACGAGTTGGGTGCTACGAGGGCGGTTGGCTGAGCACGAGGCAGTACGAGGGAGGCACGAGTACGAGCACATGTACATGCAGCAGCATAGCACAGCCTCGAGGCCGAGATCCTTGTTCGAGCACGAGCACGAGTCCTGTTCGAGCTCGATGGCAGCTCCACCACCACCACCGAGTACAGGCGCGGTCGGGTGTACGGGCGGGGGGGGGCCCAATTATATTAGGAGCCGGGGACCAGCCCCACCAGCCATGGTGGCACGGGCCCGATACATGGAGGCGAGAGAGAGGCCCGCTATTACCAGGATGTACTAGATGGTACCGGGCTGACTATCAGCCATATGCAGCTCACGAGCCGAGACATCCCGAGTCACAGTCACGAGGGGCCGACCATGGCCGCCGGTGGGTCGGTGGCGGGTAGGAGGTGAGATCGGCACGAGGCCGGTGAGAGAGATGAGCGAGGAGGGGAGAGAGCTGAGTCACCCCAGGAGTAGAGATGGGTTTTTTGATAGAGACACCGGTCTGCGAACCGAGTGTGTATATAGAGGCCTGCGTGCCCTCATAGGATTGATGTATTCATGTTTGTTATATATACTGGCCTGCGAGCCGAGTACATGTTGTATAGTTGATACCGGCTGCGAGCCAGTATATTTTTGACATGAGAGGCCGGCCTGCGAGCCGAGTCGAGATTTTGACAGAGACAGCGGCCTGCGTGCCGACTTTGTATTTTTGTTTGTATGATAGAGGCCCCATGCAGGGCAATTTGTATATTGTAACATTGTTTTGATGATATATATAGATGATGAGGTTGATCCATATGGTGTGTATAATTGTGGATTTGGTGCATATATTATAATGTTTTATGTTTTTGTGTTGATGGTATTGGAATGTTTGTGATGTATATATAAATGATGTTGATGATGTTTTAATGATATGCATATGTTTTGAAATATTGATGTTTAGTATGATGATGGATGTTGATAGTGATGTCATTATGTAGGGAAAAGAGGCGGGCGCCGCCAAAATTTTACAAAAAACAAAGAGAAGGCCTAGATATAATCAAAATAGGTATAGGTTGACCGATATCGGTTAGATAACCGATGTCGGTCACTATTGACCGATACCGGTTACATAACCGACATCGGTTATGTTAAAACAAGCTTTTCTAAAAATAGAAAAGCTTGGGAGGCAATTTTAGATTCTTATTTTTAGAGCCATGCAACATGTTAAATATGAGGATGCGAGGTTGTTGTCATCCATACAGGGTAGTTGCATGGGAGAATTGAGTGATAAGGAGGAAAGAGACAGGTAAAGTGATCGTGAGCTTGGAGTAAGAAGGCGTAAAGGCAAGTAATAGTGAAGAGGGTGGTGAACATGGCTGAACAAGGAGAAGCATCCAGCGGGCAGAGAGGAGAGGGAAGACAGGTTCCACCTCAAACTGCTGCATCCCAGGAGGTATATATGATTTTTGGTTGGAGTTAAATTTTTGCATGCATATGAATAGGATGTGGGAAGGTAAGTGGGTAGAGATGAAAAAGAAAGGTGATAGGCAAAAAGTTTTGGGATGGGGTGAGTGTTGTAGGGTAGGTAATCAGGTGTTGGAGATATGTGCGTAGGTACAGAGAGGGGAAAATGAGTGCAAAAGTTATCATAGGTGGTGTTTTTTTAGCGGGGTGGTTGGAATTGACAGTGACCGATATCGTTTAAGAATAACCGGTATCGGTTAGGTAACCGGTATCGGTTGTCTATAACCGATATCGGTTACTGTGTAAATTTGTGGATTGCGATAAAAAACATGTTGGAAGTTATTTGTTGATTTGTTGTTTGTTGGTTTAATGTGTGCAGGCACAAGCAGGGTTGAGGATGAATGATAGGGTGCCAGCTTTGTTGTCACGGGTCAGCGGATGTAACACCAGCTGAGTGGGCATTAATAAACCATGTGGGGTTAAGCGGAATCCGCTATTATTCACGGATCGCACGCAATCATGCTATGTTGCAGGTGCTGATTGAGAGATGGAATCCTGAAAAAAATACCTTTTATCGCCAAGCGGGGAGATGAGCGGTGACGTTAGAAGATGTGTTCCAATTTTGAGACTCCCAATTACGGGAAGACCGAGTGTATCGGGCGGGGCCTAACGCAGGCGCGGCGCAGCGATAACGGCGTATTTGGTCAGCCACGAGATTTGACACAGCGAGGTTTGACATTCACTTATGGTATAATGTTTGCGGCACACCCTAAGGCAACAAGGTTGGCAGTGGTATTAATGATAGCGGTGGGGTATTATGCATTACCTAGAGTGGACGGGGGAAGATTTCTGAAATCATTGATGTGTATTATTCATGAGATGATAGAAGGTAGCGTTACTTTCGCATGGGCACCTGCATATCTTGCGGAGCTATACAAGGGTTTATGGGCATGCGGTGAAATCACGGGACTACAACTTTGGATTGTGCATACTTATTACATTGTTGGGCTATGAGCACATTGTGTGTGTGTGACCAATAGGCCCGACCAATCCGAGGAGGAGAGACAGAGTGCGAGAGGTTGGGATTGAGATGATGGGTCAGAGCGAGCAAGAGGCGAGAGCCGAAACCATGATAGATGACGCAGTATTATAGGAGATGTGGGAGATGGTGATGATTGCGGATATCCATTGGAGGCCATACGGGAACTACATGGTGATGGAAACATAGCCAGGATTTGAGGGTGTAGAGTGATTAAGGTGGATCGCGGGACACGGGCCGGTGAGTACGAGAGGATTCCTCTAGATCACGTGCGCGACAATTTGGATTTGTTCGGGATATACCCATGGCTCATAGACCATACGGGAGGATCGGCCGAGGCACCCTTCTCACCGCCACCACGGCCAACACTTCCCGAAGGACCGAGAGAGAGACAACGATCGATCGCGGGGTAATGGATGCAGGAGTGACAGAGTCTTATAGATTATGGTGGGTAGCAGAGCTGCGAGGTGCACGTGAGAGGGCCGATCATCCTGACATAGCTTGTGATTACAGCGGAGAGAGACCACCTGCAGGGTTTAGTTCACCAGCTTCAAACACAGGTGAATGAGACAACGGGATTGTTAGAGGTTTCGCAGTCACGAGTGGAGAGACTAGAGGCAAGATTCCTCCACGCGAGAGGGCGTATTCGTATGTTACAGGAGAGATTGGCGGATCAGTGGGAGGAACCAATAGCAGTGGCCCCTTTGAGGATGGAGAGGCCAGGTGAGCGGCGTCGATGATCACCATCACTACCTGGTTCGGGATGAGGCGCGGGGGCCTACGTGAATTTCATAGGGGTAGAAGAATAAATAAGGATGCCGACACGCGTCGATGATAGAGAAGATGTATTTGTTTAACATCTAAATAAAACTGAATATGTATGTTGATTTTGAGGTTATGATAATAATAAGAAATGTTTGTGTTTTGAATGTTTGGATTGGTAAAGGACAAAGGTGAGTGTTATCAATATAAATATGTGAAAACATTTATATTTTTAAGCAAAACACCACACATGATAGGTTATGGTAGGGGATGGTCGAGCTAACCTTGGGAGACCCCATGTCTCCTAAGTGCTGCCTACATAGCCCATTGCACAAAGCAAGGAGGGGCCTCAGACCGATGTAGTTCTCCCTTAGGACCAGGGAGAGGTGAATTTAGGCAATTTGGTTGTGGTTAGGCAATTTGTTGGTTGGTAAAAATTTGATATTGGTAGGGTAAGGTTGTTGGAGTTGGTAAGGTATAGGTGAAGCGAGGGTTAGCTTACCCAAGCATTAGGGAACCGTGTCCTATTAAGGTCAACACATAATCCTAGATTCGGGTAAAAGAGGTAAAAATGTCCCATAGTTGGAAAGAGCTAAACAAACCACGTATTATCATAGGATGAGCTTGAATCCCTAGGTACCTTGCATAGGCGAGAAGTCGATAGGTGAAAAGAGTTGTATAATCACAATATATCGGATATACGTCACGTCCCTTGAGTTTTGTTGTTGTGAAGAATGGTGAGGTGAGGTGGATGGTATAGCTGGGGCGTAGAGGACTTGTTATAAGGTGATTATTCTGATGAAATAGATCCAAACCTAAATAGACGAGTCCATGACTCAAAAGTGCTTTTGAATCTTTGCTTTTATTTTTACGGATATAGGCGATCGATGCGGGGAAGTCTATATGGGATATGCATTTTGTTGTTTCTTGAGGTCTTCACGAAGTTGATCAATGCGAGAAGCTTCTGATAGAGGCTGACTTTGTATAGTTGTCCTTCAAGGGAGCAGTCTACTTATAGTAGCATGATGCGGCTTTGCACATAGCTGTCCTTCGAGGGAGCAGTCTAGTGTATAATAGCAGATGCGGCTTTGCACATAGCTGTCCTTCGAGGGAGCAGTCTAGTTTAGAGCGTAGCGGTCTAGATGTCCATTTGGCATGAAGCATCTAGTTTTGCAGGAAGTTTGACTCAAGAATATCCCAGAATCATATAATTGAGAACTTGTTATTTTGATACTTTTAAGTCATGGACCAGACTAAAAAGGGGAAGGCATCTTTAAGAGGAGGTGATGATCAAACCATGTGAGCTTGATTCCATTTTGAGATGCACGAAACAAGGTGTATGAGGTGGTAAATGAGCTCAAGGGATGAGCGCAAGGTAGATAAGAAGTGATGTAACACTAAATTCAATAGTAGAATGGTCGGAGATGCAAGGCATTAAGGGGTTCAGGCTCAGGTTTACCATTAAGCAAAGCTAAACGATAAGTACCTGATCCGTAGGTGTGAGTGATAATGTAAGGCCCAATCCAATTAGGAGAAAATTTTCCACGTTTGCTCTTTTCTAGTTTGGTTACATGTTGATTCTCTTTGAGGACAAGATCACCAATCTTAAAGGTACGCTCATGAATTCACTTATCATAAGCACACTTAATGCGCTTTTGATAAATTTGCAGGTGGTCAAGAGCTGTAAGATGACGCTCGTCAAGAAGCTCTAATTGGGCTAACCGCTCTTGGCGGAAGTCATCATTGGCGAGAATATCCTGAAGAGATATTCTGAGAGAAGGGATTTGTATTTCGAGAGGCAAGACAGCCTCGGTACCATACACCAGAGAGAATGGTGTGGCATTAGTGGAAGTACGAATGTTGGTATGATAAGCCCAAAGGGCAAAGGGGATGTGATCATGCCAGTTTTTCCCAGAATTGTTAACGACTTTCATGAGAATTTTGATTAAGGTTTTGTTAGAAGATTTGGCTTGTCCATTTTCTTGTGGATAGTAGGGTGACGAGAAGCTAAGTTTGATACCAAAGTTGTCACAAAGGTCTTGTAACAACTTATTTTTGAAATATTTTCCATTATTCATTATCAGGCGATGAGGAACACCAAAACGACAGATAATGTGATGATTGATGAACTCAACGATTTTTTTTTTTTGGTTGAAATGAGTGGAATGGCCTCCACCCATTTAGTGTAATATTCGGTTGCCATGATGATCCAACGGTGATCTTTGCGAAGAAGGTGGGTGAATCTCACCAATAAGGTCTAAACCCCATTGTGAGAAAGGCCAAAGATCTCGTGCGACTGTATAGCATGGGTGGCTAGGAGTATGTTGAAGGTTGGCATGTTGTTGACACATAACACAACACTTAACATATTCGCAGCAGTCTTTATTGATAGTAGGCCAATAATATCCTAGGCGAAGGATCCGCTTGGCCATGGCGAGGCCACTAAAGTGCCCACCACAAAGTCCGTCATGGATTTGTTGGGTGGTATGAGTGACTTCAGCGCCGGTTAGACAGCTGAAGGAGGATACCATCGAAGCCACGTTTATAGAGGAGTCCCCCCATGATGACATAATGAGAAACACTTTTAAGAAAAGCACGTTTGCCATTACTAGTAAGGTCAGGTGGTAGAACAGAGGTTGTAAGGTAGTCGTGAAATTGGTGATACCAGGTATCCTGCGAATCAGTAGATACATTATTTACCATACAAACATCCGGAACTAAGTAAGATGGGGCAAAGAGTTGTTGGACCAAGACAAATATGTCAAGTCAGTTGGTGAGGCCGGAATTTGTGAGGCCAAGCAAGCCATAGTATCTGCAAATTTATTAGTTGAGCGGGGAATGGTTTGGATAGAATAATGAGAAAATAAGGTCAAAAGTGAATCCACGTAATGTTTGTACTTTTGAAGTTCCTCATTTTTACATTGGTAGATGCTAGTAACTTGATTTACTACCAATTGAGAGTCACCAAAAATATTAATAGACTTCACACCTAAGTGTAACGCAACATGGAGACCCAAAACAAGGGCCTCGTATTCCATTTGTGTTGTTAGTGCGGGAAATCGAGCTTTGAATGAAAGAGGCATAGGTTCACCTTGAGAGGAATGAGAACAATGCCTTTGCCCCTCCACCGCGGCATTTAGATCCATCGAAGAAGAGGGTCATTGGATATGACACATCAGCGAGTGAAAGAGTTGCGATGAGCTCATCGGGAAAGTAAAATTGGTAAATTGTTCCCCGGTAAAGGGGCTTCCATGAGTTGGTCTGCGATAGTTTGTCCTTTGGTGATTTTGGTGTACAAACTCAAGGTCGAGGTCGGCGAGGAGCATAAGCCATCGGGTGATGTTGGTTTAGATGAGGTTTGGCGTACATATAATGTATGGGGTCAGCGTTGGTGATGACAAAAGTTTTGTGATTCGGAGGTAATGTCGGAGTTTGGTGGCCACAAATGATAGGGCTAGGCACAACTTTTCTACGTGTGTATACCTAGTCTCGTAATCCACAAGAGTATGGACTTATGTAATAAATACTTGTTCTCGATGCTCGAGTCACGATGTGCGAGCATGGCTCCTACTGACATGGTCGGTGGCGAAAAAGGTAAAGGTAGAAAGGGTGATCGTCCTGAGGTGGGACAAGCACGGGTGGCTGCAAGAGATAAGCTTTAAGAGCCTCAAAGGCTTGGTGGCACTCCTCGCTCCATTGAAAGACAATGTCCTTTTTAAGGAGATGATGGAAAGGTTGACATCGATCTGAGAGTTGTGAAATGAAATGCCGGATAGATTGGAGTTTTCCTTGCAAACTACGTAATTGTTTGAGGTTAGTGGGTGGGGGCATTTCTAGGATAGCTTTGACTTTAGCTGGGTCGACCTCAATGCCATGCAAAGAGATGATAAAGCCAAGGAGTTTTCCCGAAAGGATGCCAAAGACACATTTCTTTGGTTGAAGATGAACACAGTATTGTAACAGGTGATCGAAAATAATGGTTAAAACATCGAGATGTTCACTGCGATGTTTGGATTTTCCAAGAAGATCATCGACATAATCCTCGAGGATAGTGTGCATAATGTCATGAAAATATAAGTCATAGCTCACTGATAGGTCACACCAGCATTCTTAAGGCCAAATGGCATGACACGATAGCAGAAGGTCCCCCAGGGGGTAATGAAGGTGGTTTTATGTTGATCGGCCGGGGCTACCAAAATTTGATTGTATCCCGAGAAGCCATCCATGAGAGAAAGCATCTCATGGCCGCAGTGAGATCAACAAGTTGATCAATGCTAGGTAAGGGGAAGTCATCCTTTGGGCAAGCGAGGTTAAGGTCCCGAAAATCCATGCATATCCGAAGTCCCCCATCGCTTTAGTGATAGGTACGACATTAGAAATCCATTGCGGATAGTCAATAGGTAAGATGAAAGAAACAGAAAGGAGGCGTTGAAGCTCTTCTTTCACCAAGAGGGCAATGCGTGGATGCATTTTTCTTAGTTTCTATTTAACTGGTTTAGAGTCTGGTTTCAGAGTGATGTTATGGACAGCAATGTCAGGATCGATTCCTGGCATGTCGGCGTAGGACCAAGCAAAAGCTTGATTACGGGCACGGAGGAAGGTAGTGAAGGCGGCTTGTTCTAATGCGTCGAGAGATTGTCTGATCTTTAAAATGTGAGGATCGTCCTCCATGTGGATGTTGATTTCTATAGTTGATTCATTCAACATAGTTTGGGTGTCAGATGGTAAGGCACGTTGAATATAAGAGTCATCTGCACCGAGGTAGGTGAGGATGGAGTCATCATCCTGGCACTCCACAACATTAATTGAAGGTGAATCTTCTTCGATCATATCTAGATACAAAAGGGGGAGAGAAGATGGGTCCTCACTATCGCGTTGATAAGTGAGAGGACCCAGGAAGATAGCATTCACGAAAAAAAAAAAAAAAAAGTTAGGAGGGATAGATTAAGTCTATCGATTATGTGGGTGAAGATGGAAAAATGGGTGATGATGGTTCGGAAGGGGTGACTTCATTGTTTTCCTGGATATAATTGACATGAGGTTTCTTCGGTGTAGGTGGTTCAAAAAATCCAAGACCACGATGATCTTTGTGTTTGCGGGTAGTTATGGGAATGATCGTATGTCGGCCTTGTTCATAAAGACCAAAACCAAAACCCTTCCAAGCACAGCGCGTCAGGAAGGTGAGGGCAAAATGACGGTTGGTTAGATATCAAAAATCAGATTGGAAGGGAACCACACCAAGGGGAGGTTCAGGGGTGACAGAGGATGTGTCGACACCCCCATATGTTAGGTTGGTGCGGCAATTAGGTGGTCGTGGAGATCACCTCCCCCACACGACAGTCGTAGGTAGGATGTGCATGTAACTGTCCGATACTCTGTGGGGTATGGAAGGTGCTAACATTGTATAGGTGGTATTCCCCTAGCGTAAGGCATTGAAAAACATCTACCAAGGGATCTGAAGTTGGGATGTTGTCCATGGGGAAGGAAGTGGTATTCGGCGGTGGATTCATTGGTCGAAGGTGTGAGTGTGGTTAAGGTGGATGGTTGAGGTGTGGTTGAAGTAGATGGTTGGGCTGGATCAATGGGTGCCTTGACTAGTACAAGCACATCATTAGGGTGATATAACATATTGCAGGTTTTGAAAGGGGAAGCGTCAGCTTTGACGGTGTAAGACTTCCCCTCATACTCGAATTTGATGCATCTATGTAAGGTGGAAGGAACGCATCCCATAGCCGGATCTAAGGGTGGCCTAACAATATGTTGTATTGGAATTCTCCCTCAAGGACATAGAAGAGTTTGGGTAAGGTACGTGGCCCTACATGAATGTTAAGGATCACGGTGCCTAAGGTAGAAGTAATAGCATCGTTGAATGAACGACAACATGGTGGGGTTGGCACACATGCAGCTAGGAGGGATATTCATCTGTTGGAAGGCTTTGGAAGAGATGATGTTTAGGCTGGCACCCCGTCGATCATAACACGACGTACCGGATGTCCCAGACGTAAGCCGAGATGAAAAGAGCTGGATCAGGATCTTCTGCACCAAAGACGACAATTTCTTCTTGGAAAAGCGCGACGGCTTGCTTGTACGAGGGACAAAGTGGTTGTGGAGGTAGGTTGTTTGGTGAGAGAAGCGACGTGGTTGGGTGTTAAAATGGAGGTGACGGGCAAGGTTTCGTTAGGTAGGACCTCTATCCCTTGAAGGATCTCAATTAAAGCTTGTCGATGCGATTCAGATGTTTGAATGAGATCATAGAGTGTCATTTTGATAGGAGATTGGTGAAGTTGTTTGATCATGGTGCGGTGGGAAACTCCATCAGAGATGGGATAGGCAGGTCCACGAATGACCACTTTAGGTGGTGGTGCGATCGGGATGGCAGAAGGAGAAAGAGAGGCGCAGGTGTGCTTTCTTTAGCTTTTCCATTGTTTTTCTGACCTCGAGTAGCAATGTTAATCATGTTGATCTCGTGAATACGAGAGGAGGAAGATGGCGGGGATAAGTCATTGCTCTCGAGAGGCGGGGTTGCAATGATGATAGATTTTGGTGAGGCGGGGATAGGTGGTATAGGAGAAGGGATCGAAGCTAAGGGCTTCTCTCTCATAAATTATCTTTCTTAGGTTGTCTATCTGAGATAGGTGACTGGCGAAGGATGGCTTTCAAAGCTTTGCATCCTTCTACATCGTGTCCTGGTGTGCGATGGTAAGCACAAATTTTAGATTCATCATAACCTATAGGTCGAGGTTTAGATGGATCATAGAATCTGAGCGGGGGTAGGGAAATGGTCGCATCCCCTACCAACATATCAAGGATCTTGGAGTAAGATCCTTTGAGTGGGTCAAATTCAGATGAAGATGAGGTTGTTGATTGAGTAGGTGAGATTTTTGATTGTTTTGGTAATGGTTGGGTATGAGTGGTTTGTATGGGTGGTGATTTAGGCAAGGGACTTTGATGATTGGTTTTAACGAGGCGTGGTTTCTTCTGCGTAGAAGTTATGTTTAGCTGGTTAGATGATGAGGCCCCAGCTGACGTGGTGGCAGGAAACAACCACGGGGAGAGAGGAGCGACAACAAACAAGTCCTTCGATGATCGAGTTTGCTTAGGGTTGGCAGGTAGGCGAGATACTTGGGGCGACGGTGTTGAGATGCCCGTGAGTGTCTGTAGGGGTGCAAAAGGTATAGGTCGTGTTAAAGAAGATGTGGGAGGCAAGGTGTATTGAGGCAAGGTGGAGGGTGAGGCCTAATATATAGAAGGTAGGTGTGATGGTGAAGGCTGAAGCCGTGAGCTTGTTGTATCGGTGTGATCGGGGGTGAGGGTTTTAGTTGTGGAAGAGGCATAGATTGGACTCGAGGAGATTGGGTCTGTCTCCTAGGTGGATTGATGGCATTATTTTTGGATAAATCTAACCATTTAGGTGGGTGTGTCAGGCTGGGAATTGGTGAAGTTCCAAGCGTAAGGGAAGGTTTGGTTAGGTTGATAGAGGTGGCTGAGGGATTCGATAGAGATGAGGGGGGTGAAGGTGAGGACATAGGCATTTTGAGCTTTTGTAAACACCTCGGGTATATGGTAGAGGTGTCTGGATTAGTCATCTGCATTTGAGTAGAGTATGGTGTACTCAAACGCTCCCATAAGACTCATCTATCTTCTGAGGGATGACAATCTTCACGTGTGAACAGGAACTTTGGTATGGAAGAGAGGTGGGTTGTGATTCCGGTCCACTGTGGGTGTGATACAGGGGGTAAATGAGGCGTTGTATCAATGGGTGTTAAGAGGTCAACCGGTCACTGGAAAGATTTAGGTGATGAAGAACTAATAGGTAGGAGGGCATGCTCGAGGGGATCCGTCATGATTAAGGAGTTTGGTGATGTAGGCTCAGGGGTTTCTCCTCTAAGGATGACAAAAAGTGGCAAGCCTTCTTACATTTGCAGCAAGAGTGGTGGAAGGAGATGTTTGGGAAATAGATAAGTTAGATAACATCCGCTCACAATCTTGCGAGGGATGTGGTGTAAGAAGGTTCATTTGTGAGAAGAAACTCTGGGTGGTTAATTCCTTTATGGGTAAAGGAATAGCGGGATATCCTCTTGTCTGATGAAGGAGAAGGGGAGAGAATCCTGCGTTGGTGAAGAAGCTTGATTCAGAAATTTCCTCAATGGAAGCCACAGGTTGGGAGTTGAAAATCGCATGGATCTCATGCACACTCTTCTCCTCGGCTGAGGTGTCTTGGTTTGTGTTACTGTTAGATGCATGGTTTGGAAATGGTTTGTTGAAGATTTTTAAATTTTGATTAGCGGGGGCATTAGGATTATCGAGAGTTATATCCCCTGCATCAACCATTTCCTGCACTATGTTTTTCAACATCTTGCAGTTTTCGTGACTATGTCCCTTCACGCGATGGAAGTTACAGAAGTCATTTTCTTTATACCAAGAAGGTATAGCGTGGGTGGAATCAAACCCGGAGTGAGGTTTAACAGGAGGCAAGGTGATAGCTCCTGCTTTAAGCAATTTGTCTAAGATCACACCATAAGTTTCTCCCAAGGGAGTGTAGTTGATGGGCTCGGCTTTATACTTATAGGTGGCTTTGGTGGGTATTAGACGATGCTTGAGATTTGACCATCATTGCGTGTACTGCACCCTTTGATTTTGAAGCAGCCGATGCGTGAGAGTTGGTGGTGTTGGGTTTGGTGGTAGAGTCTTGGGTCCGAAAATTTGAGCTTTTGTTGCGTAACCTCAATTTCTCCTCCTCTAAGGCTCGAATCTCTAGTTTAGAGCCATAGTAAAGGCCTCATCAAAGGTGTGGAAAGTTTGAATTTGGAGGGTGGGAGAAATGTGTTTAGCGCGAGGCCCGTAAAGAGTTTGATGAGCTCGGCTGAGGTAAGGCGTAAGTAAGTTGGTTGATGAGGCCCCCATCGTCATCGAGCGAAATCTGCGATAGACTCGTCTTGAAATTGTCGGATGGCATAGAGGTCGGTAATGGATACTTTCTTGGCAATATTGATGGAGAAGTGATCCAAAAGATTGGGCTAAGCTGGTTAAAGGAGAAGATTGAGTCTTGGGCTAAAGCAACTTTGTACCACTCCAAGGCGAGGTCTGATAAGGACATGGGAAAGGTACGGAGTAGTAAGGCATCGTCATGAGCATCGAGATAGCGGGCATGTATGAAGCGATCGCAAGTGTTGTTGAGGGTCCTCCTTACTTATTAAAGCGAGTAAATTTTGGTAATTCCCATTGAGGAGGATATGTATGAAGGGGACGAGAAGGATGAATAGGCTCTGACAAACTTGCTCGTATGTCGGTGTGTTACGACTTCTGAAACGAAGCCTCAAGATTTTGCATCTTGTCCATCATCTGTTTGATTAAATCATTGGTTGGGTTAGATGATGGTGTTGTCATTGTAAATAGAGGAGGATTGGTCCAAGAGCCGCTACTAGACAATGGTGGGATTGAATGTTGATAAGATAATGGTGATGAATGTGTTGGGGCAGCCGAATAAGGGTGTCCTATATAAGGTTGAGGCCATGGATGAATTTGTGGAAATGAAAAGGTGGGCGGAGCTTGTGAGGGAAAGCTCGTGTGTATAGGTGGCAGAGAGCAAGTTATAAAAGAGACAATCTGTGAGAGAGATGAGGTAGGGTCAGTGGATGGTAGTGACATGTGGGGCCCAGATTAACGAAAGGAAAGCCAATTGGTGCAGTATGAACCACCAAGCTCTTTGAGGCTGGGAGGCGGGCTAAGGATGAAGACGGTGAAGCGGAGTTATTAGGTGGGGAAGGGGCTAAGTGAGCGGCGATACTAATAGGCATACCAATGAGGAGCTGACCATCGGGTGTACGGTCAGGGGTATGAGACAAATAATATTGTACGGCGCTAGGATTAGCATCCAAAAATTTGGCAAATTCCTTATCTCCTACAGGGATCGTGGGAAAATTATTGGTATCCATAGGATTCCCATAGGATGTGAAGGGGTGACTCGGGGAAAAGGCACGGAACAGGCATGTGAAACCATGGTGCTTGACTTGTTTCAGGGTGATAACAACCATGGACAAGAGGACACAACAAGGATTTAATCAATCCGAACAGAAAACAACAACAAAATGTTGGAATTGATAGGTTGCTGGTTTGTCAAGAACTGTTAAACACAGTAACCGATATCGGTCAGATAACCGATGTCGGTCAGAATGTAGCCGGCGTCGGTCAGTTAACCGATGTCGGTAGTATAGGACCGGTGTCGGTCACTGTGAAAGCAAAGAGAGGATGTAAAAAGCTGCTTGGTTTGGGGATAACAATGCTTAATATACCTACCAAATGTCTTGAAGTGATCAACTTTGAAATGTGTATGACAGAGAAACAGAACTAAAAAAAACAAGCAAGATGCACAAGCAAATCAAGAGACTAACCCTAGGATTAGTTTTAATCACTTTGGGCTTATGCCTTAGATGCATCAGATGATGTCAATCCTAAACAAAAGACCTAAGGGAGATGTCAAGTTTGTTTTGGCTCATAAGGCTACCTCAATCGGGCGGAGGAATACCACGGGAAGGGGGGATGTTTGAGTTGTTGTGTTGATTATGATGTGATTTGGTATGTGTTGTGCAGTGAGAGTAAGATTAATTTCTCATCAATACCATGGATATCACCCCCACGTGTATGACCTGTTACTTAATCTACGTTCACTAGAATTAAAAACAACAAGCAAGAATGTGATGCACGTGTTTTAAACCCAAATCGAAAATGATATTCGATGAAGCAAAGAAGATGACTTTCACTAATGCAAAGATGTGAAAGAAAAACAAATTCTTTTACCAAAATGACAAAATATTTTGTGAATATTTAGAAGAAAGAAACAACAAGTGTGCTCCCTATATGAAAGCAAGCAAGAAAGAAAGAAACCCGAAAAGGGTCCCACCGGGTGTGCCAAAATGTTTCACACAGAATTTGGTTCCGGAATAGAGTTGCTTCTATCCTTTCATTCTCTTGAGAAACAGATAAGGGTTAGGGCTAGGAGGAATACCTGTTGAGTGTTGGGAAGGTGTGCGCGTACCGTAGAGAGATCAGATCGATTGTGAAGAACTCCTTTTTGTCTAGGAAGGACTACCTGTAAGTAAGAATACAAGACCACCAGATCTTAGTTAGACAATAAGTGAGGGAACTGCCTTAGGCCCAGGAAATATGAGACTTCCTTTCGAAGGTGGTCAGTTCCCCTTTTAATATGAATTAAAGCAAAATGATAACAAAGAACTACAAGATACTACTTACTGGTTCCTGATGAAGATACAGGTCCAAGGAATGTGGTGGCGACAGTAAGGCTTAGTTGGGATGATCCGGTATTGGAAAGCGAGCTGATGAAGCTATCCTCAGTCTTTTCCAATGCTTGAATGCAGTGTGTGACAGATGATCCGAGTTGCTCGATTCTGATCTTGGCTCGATCCTCTTCTCTGCAACCTCTTATGCTTGTTTTCACTTCTCTTTCTTCTTTTTGCCAAATGAATTCGGATCCTCTCTTTTTGGTTGGGGAGGTCATTAACGAGGGGCGCGATGGCGGTTACGTAACCGACGGCGGTCGAGTAGGAACCGATGTCGGTTAGGTCAAAGTGGCTATTTTTAGTAAAATAGCCATCTTTCCCTCCTTTTCTCCCAAGGGATCAGTTGTGGGCTTGGTCAAGTCATTATTAGGCTCGTTTTGGTGCGGGTGAGGGTGATGAGTCATGGGTGTGAGTGCTGGACCAAGTCATAGGTCTTAATTAGGTTGGTTTAGGGTTAGGGCTAGGTCATGGTGAGGTGGCGAGGTGAGGTGGCGGGGTTGGAGATGTGGATTTATTAATTATAATTAATAAATAATTAAGTGTAGCACAATTGCCTAAAACTTACCCACCACGACGTTTTGGCCTACCTAACATATCTACCCAATCCATTTTACTGATTTACCTTCATTTATTCATTATTTTATCAAATTTATGATTCCACCCCAATACCCAAATCCTAGCTAACTTCATAAAATTGTGAGATATAGGGATTCGAGATCCTACCGGGTATGACTACATGTTGTTGTGGTGGGATAGGTGGTGGTGGTCCAACTCCTCCAAGCACCTCCGGCCACCTCTTGCTCCTCCAGTGTGCCATAGCTCCAAATCTCCTCGGCGGGGTTCTCAACCAATCAAACTCTACCTCTCGATCTCGGGGCCTACCAATAACTCACTCCCCCACTCAACTAGTGCCAACCCAGGCCCAAATATATGACCCAATCACTTGAAAACTCAAACAAGAAAAATTTGGCATTCAATTTCACAATGTGGAAATGACATGTCGTATTTTTCTTTTTGTATGTTTTGACCTCTAATATCGGTTAGGTTGTACTAGAAGACCAATATCGGTCTCCTAACCGATACAGTCACCACTAACCGATATCGATTACTGCCTGTTTACCCTAACTCCTGCCCTTATCCACCAATCTCCATTTTCACCACATCGCCTACCCCCGACTTTAGCTAAATAGCCTTATTTTGAATTCATCGGCCCACCCAAGGCCAGCAACGCAACCAACAATCGGCTTGAGGCCCAATTCATCTACAACCAACCAATCGGCCTGACCCGAGGTTGCAGCTTACAATCAACGACCCAAGGCCGCAACCACCCAATCGGCACGACCCGAGGCTGCGATCAATCAATCGGCCCGACCCAAGCGCGGCAAATGAACCAATCGGCCCGACCCAAGGCCACAATCAATCAATCGGGCCGACCCAGGCGCGACGAACCAATCGCCATACGACCCAAGGCCACACCAATTAAGTACCTTGACCGAGCACTGGTTACAAATTATGATTCTATCCACCCATCATGTAGCTGTTTTGTTCAATCGAGCTCACTGTTCGTGTTTTTAGCATGACTAGGATACTTGAATTGATCACCACCAGCTTTGCCTGACCAAGACCGTGACATTTATCTCAACCAAACCAACCATTTGATACTTGCAAACATGCCTAAATGTTCTAGTACCTTACCCGTTATATCCCCACGGAGCTACTTCCTATGCCTTGGATACTAAGATTATATCAACCTTGTTTGGATAAACTATCGACCTTTGCCTATGAATTGCTTGTTTTCTCTTCAAAACATGTACCACCACAGTCGTAAACTACTTTGCATTTGATGTGTGTCACTTCCTTGAACTTACCCCACCATCTTACCCTCATCTCATCATCATTCACCCTTTATCAACCCTATCCCTAATTTCATGTCACCTCAATCTGTGATAGATTTGAGGGGGATTACCTATACCCTTAACTAGGGCAACCACTTTTTATTATTGTCAGTGCAGCTTTACAAGACAAGCTACACGACAACAAGGGGCAAATGTAGACACCAAAATTTGGGTCTTACGACGCCTGTACCCAGTATCTCATCTCGCATGACCTAACCTCTACCTCACACCTAAACCTTACACAATGAATTATTTATTAATTACCTTATGATTAATAAATCCACATCTCCAACCACCTGCCACCTAACCTCGCCACCTCACTATGACCTAGCCCTAACCCTAAACTAACCTAATTAAGACCTATGACTTGGTCCGACCCACACCCATGACTCATCACCCTCACTCGCATCAAAATGAACCTAATAATGACTTGACCAAGCCCACAACTCCATTCCTTGGGAGAAAAGGAGGAAAGTTGGCTATTTTACTTGAAATAGTCAACTTTGACCTAACGACATCGATCCCACTACTCGACCAGGCGTCGGTTACGTAACCACTATTGGTTCCTGTAAATGACCTCCCGGCGAAAACCAAGGGATAGGATTTTCATTGGCGAGGACCCCAAATTCATTTGCAAGAGAGAGACAAGTGAAGGAGAGAGAGGATTTTGCAAAGAGGAGTATTGAGCCCAAGACTGAGAACTGAGCAACTAGAGCATTGTCACACTCATCCAAACATTGGGAGAGTTGGAGGATAGCTTCATCAAATCACTTCCGATTGTTGGATCATCCCAACTGAGCCTTGCCTTCGCCACTACATCCTTTGGACTTGCATCCACATCAGAAACTAGTAAGTAGTCTCTTTTATCACCTTGTATGCTTCTAGACACTACTTTGTGAACTTTTAATTCATAGGGATTATAAGCACACTCTGGATCTACTACCCAGCAACAACCTACACCTAACCTTCGGTCATCCATCTCTATATTGCCCCAAAGACATCTCTCTCACTCTCTGAGTCTTCTCTATCACCCTACTACTCCCCTCAACCATCTACCAACCTTCCAAACCTCATAACCACCTTACACAATATCCATTTAAAATCCTAAATCATTGCCCCTACGTATCAGTTATTTCCTAATGATGGTACTGTTTTATAACCGCGATCGGTTATCCAGATGAAGGCATCGGTCACTCGACTTCTACCAAAACCAACCTTTCACCTATTCACCTCAAAACAATCTCATGTCCAGCCTAGTCTATCCTGTAACTTGATCGAACATATCAACAACCATTGTGACCAAACAAACAACATGACATTCTATTATTGGTAGTTTAGTCTCTGTTGCTTTTAATGTGAGATACCTAAATCATTAGTTCGCGATAGATTCTTTATTATCATTTGCATCAATTTGTATTAAAAGGGAACCATGACCACCTTGAAAGGAAGTCTAATATTTCTTGGGCCCAAGCGAATTCCCTCACTTATTGTCTAACTAAAATCATGGTGTTCTTGCATTCTTATTTACTGAGTAGTCCTTCCCAGGACAAAAAGGAGCTCTTAAAATCGGTTTGATCTCTCTATGAGTACGCGCACACCTTCCCAACACTCAATAGGTATTCCTCCTAACCGTAACCCACTATCTCTGTTTCTCAAGAGAATGAAAGGATAGAATTAACTCTATTCTAGAACAAAAATTCTATGCAAAACACAACATCTTGCAAGATTACGATATGTTTCTTGGGTCGATGGTGTGACTTATAACACCACCCCGATCTAGATGTATAAGATGAGAGCCATTCAAATAAATCTCTTTGAGGAAACAACAAAATAAGGTTTTGTACAACTCATGATAAAGAGTGTCTCCCACCCATCTTTGTGTGTCAAACCCGGTCCAGTATTGAATCTCTAAGTGAATTCATCCTCCATGCTTTTAAACCCCTTGACCTTTAACACCTTCCATGGTTATTCTCTCCATCATCACTCTTACGCCACGAGATCATGATGTATGCCATGTTCCACTATAACTTTGAAAAGAGGTCCCGACAATGGAACCAAGATGTAGTCATTTTTGCACCCCACGAGAACAAGAGGAACCTCATGCGCACCAACCTATCACCCATAGGTCTTGGTGCTCACCAGAGGTGTGTGAGAGGAGCCGAGTCTCTCTTTTATGTGATTTTAGTGGAAGGCATAATTCATGATTCTGACTTAGTGATTTAATAGACATGAAGAAGCTATAGATCTCAGGATGACTTCTATACCCCTTTAGTCATAACAAAAACAAAGTGTGCAACAGAATTAATAGAACTAGGAAGTTGTAAATCCATAATTAGACTTAACATTCAAGTAAGGTTCATAATTATACAAGATCAAAAGAATAGTAGAAACATGCGAGATAATACGGGAAGGGGATCTTAATATAAACATAGTGGTAGCCTTATCATATTCATTCATAGTATTACTCCAAAACATCACGAGTGGTAGACCACGGTCATACACCATATCTATATCTATACATGTATGCTCACAAAAACAAAATTTGCGTTCCCCATTTCCCCATTACATATTTCCTAGAATCACCTACCCATTTTATCCCATAGTTTTCCACAAGTAATTCTACTGAGCTCCACTTACCTCACTACTGTCTTTGTTCTTTTCCAAGGGCACACATATAAATAGGCATCTAAGCTCTAAAAACTCTCTGCTGACCTCGGATCTGGCCCCCAGTGTCGAGGTGTGGGTCGCCCCAGTGTATGCCTCTCCATGTCATGATTAAATATTTGGATTTTCCTATCGCGAGGTATATTCCTTCTAGGACACCATGCGCTCGGGATGGAACCTTATCCAAATGGAACAATTTCTTCATGTGTTGTCATCCGAAAGGCCGAAAATGGCTAAGTCCGAATTGTGCTTCATGGGTGTGTGTCCTTGGTTCTCGAGAACACTTTTTGAATCACGCCTTATGCACCTTCACTTACATGCTCCCCTCGGCCGTGCATTCCTACGTGCCTTTAATATTTGGTAGCTACATTAGGGTCCCAACATGAATGTTTTTAGATGGTTAGATATGATGGTGCTTAAACATGGTTTATATCATGAATCCATGCAAATAAGAGGATGTGTAGTGTAACATGAGGAGGAAGCTACGAGTGGACTAATTGGTATATAATGCAAAAGAAGATGGGTTGTGGCATGAGGAAGGGCACATAAGGATGTCTGCAGTAGGTTTGGAAAGTATTAAGCATACCAAAAGGTTACAAATGCCATGTGTGAAAGAAGGGCATGAAAGAAAGAAAAAAGTGCCTTAGGAGGATAAAGGTGTTTTAAAATGGAAAAAGTAATTTAAAACATAAAAGTGGGAAAAATCATTTTAATAGCCAAAAAGTAAGTCGGTGGAGTTTTAAAGTATGAGAAAGCTATAAAATGGGGAAAATCAAGTTATTTTCTACTTTTCATTCAAGATATTTGAGAGACCGAGAAGATGAATAATCAAGTACATCGAAGCAAATCAACCAACGAGAAACTTGAGTAGCGTGTAAAATATTTTAACGTGAAGATCCTTCATTGGAAAAGTGTTAGAAAATAAGAGATAAAATATGCGAGAATAATCCCTCACGAGAATCACAATAGTGGAAACTATTATGCATAAAATATTACAGATCTCAAATAAAAGTGTAGAATAAAATAACACAACACAAAGAGATAGTATTTAATGTGGTTCACCTAATTTGGGCTACATCCACAAAGAATCACTTTCTCAGATTTTATTACAAGCCACCGCTCTCTCAATACAATACACAGATCCGTTTGGAGCTATGCTCAATAAACTCTACAGAATTCATAGCCAAATTCAAAACACATCTGCAATGTTTACATTATATCTACCATATGCACAAAACCATATAAATAGACAATTGCTTAAGCAGTTTTACAAAACCGTGGGTATCAAAACCATGGGCCAAAACCATCCCATAAACCTATGGGTCAAAAAACCCACCCATATGAGAAAATCATGTTTCTCGATATATTGGGCACGTTTTAAGGCCCAATTTTTTTTTAGGTTCTATGCCACCGAACTCACGGTGAGACAACTATGGAAAGTGTACAGTACTCTTAGTGTCAAGTCTTGAACACTTTCTAACATGAAAACAGCTCCAAAACCTAACATCTCCCACTTGAAGACTAGTTTTCCTCTGAAAGCTTCTCAACCCTTGATAGTTTCTATGAAGACCAACCAAAGCTGAACATAGCTTAATTTTTCCCTTGTGACCACCTTTGTCATCATGTATGTAGGATTATGACTAGTATGAATCTTCTCCAGCTTCAAATTCTCTTCCTCCAAAGTTGTCCTGATTAAATGGTACCTTAAGCGTATATGCTTCATACTAGAGTGGAAAGCAGAGTTCTTAGCTAGGTGTATAGCACTCTGACTATCACTATACAACTTTCCTTCCTCCTGTTTATGCCCCAACTCCTCAAGTAATTTCTATAACCAAATCATTTCCTTACTTGCCTATGTGGTATCAAACATACTCATCCTCCGTAGTTAACAAAGCCACCAAATTCTGTAGTCGTGAAATCTAGTTTCTTTGCTTTCCCACCTATAGTGTAAACATAACTTGTTGTGTTCCTCCTACTGTCTACATATCCATCCATATCTGAATCTACATAACCATGCAAAGTGGTGTTTGATACATTGTAACACAAAATGTCCCCATGGTCCCTTTCAAATCTTTTGAAGGATCCACTTTACTACTGCCCAGGTGATCTCTACAGATCACTCATAAATCTACTCACCGCTCCCACTACATGGGAAATATCAGGCCTAGTGCACACCATGGCATACATCAAATTGCCAACCACTAATGAGTAAGGTACCTTGGACATCTGGTTTCTCTCCTACTCTATCTTGGGACACTATTCCTTTGATAACTTGAAATGGCCTGCCAAAGGAGTCCCAACCGGTTTAGCATCCTACATATTAAACCTCTCCAAGACCTTCTTAATGTACTCTTCCTGAGATAAATTCAGATTATGTTCCTTCCTATCCCAAGATATCCTCATACCAAGGATTTGTTTGGCTGCCCCCAAATCCTTCATAGAAAAGGATTCAAATTAAGTGCTTGCTTGAGTACTTTTATTTCTTGCATGTTTTTACCACAAAACAACATGTCACCCACATACAGAGAAAGAATAATATAACTTCCATCCTCAAATTTTTTTGTATACACGCAATGGTTAGAATGACATCTAATATAACCTTGCTCCATCATAAAGCTATCAAATTTCTTATACCATTGACGTGGAGCTTGTTTGAAGCCATACTGAAGCTCTTCTTCAGTTTTGCAAACCATCTCCTCTTTACCTTTGACCTCATAGCCTCTGGTTGCTGCACTATAGTTCCTCCTCTAAATCACCATGGAGAAATGTAGTCTTTACATCAAGCTTCTCTAAGTGCAAGTCTTCTCTGCAACTATTCCAAGAACAATTACGATAGAAGTCATTTTTACTACGGGAGAAAAATATCATCAAAATCTATACCTTTTTTATGCAAACCCCTTGACCACCAACCGGGTCCTGTCTCTTTTCTTTCCTCCTTCCTCTTTGACTACGAACACCCACTTTTTACGTGCTGCTATTTTTCCTTGGGTAGCTTTACCAAATCTCATGTCTGGTTCTCCATGAGAGTTTGATGCTCCTCATCCATGGCTTGCTCCCACTTCTTCCTAGAATCTACTGCATTGCTTCATCAAAGCTCTCATCTCACTATCGGTGAGTAATAAATAATAAAGAGAAGGATAAAAATGTTCGGGTTCTCTTCTTACCCTAAAAGACCTCCTCAATATAGGAGTTTGGGGTTCCTTTTGGGAGGTTCCTAAACTGATTCACGTGTCACTTTCCCATCTGGAAGATCCTCTATTTTTGCATATTCTTTCTTGGATTCTTCCTATTTTCCTATGCAACTACTACTTATACATGAATTTATCATTAAAGAAAACATCCATAGATCGAATGATTTTCTTGTCCTTAATACTCAAACATTTATATCCAAAGTCATCACCACCATAACCAATGAAAGTCCTTTTTTTATGATTTAGCCTCTAGTTTGGTCTTATCATCCTTGTCTATGGACAAACACCTCACATCCAAAGACTCGTAGACACCAAATTTGTGCCTTACGACCCCTTGTGACCCTCATCGCATTTAGCAACCTAACCTCACCACTTAAACCTTACACAATTATTTATTAATTACCTTATAATTAATAAATCCACATCACCATACACCTCGCACCTCATGCCAGCCACCTCATCATGACCTAGTCTTAACCCTAAACTAACCTAATTAAGACCTATAACTTGGTCCAATTCCACACCTATGACTAATTACCTCATCCGCACCTAAAACCAAGTTCATAATGACTTGACCAAGCCCGCTACCAATCCCTCGGAAGAAAAGGAGGGAAAGCTAGCTATTTTACCAAAAATAGCCGGCTTTGACCGGACCGATCTTGGTTCCTACTCGACCGTAGTCGGTTAACCTTGCCATTGCCGAATTGGTTCCTCGTAAATGGCCACTTCCACCAAAAACAAGGATCGATTTTCATTTGATCGGAGAAGGAGAAATCATCGAGAGAATCCAGATTTTGCTTGGCGAGCGGACACAAGTGAAGAAACAAGAAGAGATTGCAGAGAAGGACATCAAGCCCAAGATCGCTATCAATAATAACGAGCCCCGGTGACACTCGGTGATCATCGTGAGGGAAGACATCTCATCTTCGATCGTCGGGATGTCCTATCTCCGAGTTCTACCTTCATCACCACAGTTCTTGGACTGCATTCTTGTCAATAAGCAATAAAGTAGCACCTTGTATGTCTCTTTGTTAACATTTCTTAGACTTTTTGAATCACACGGCCGTCATAAGTTTAGTCCTAGATCTACTACAGCTCTGTTGCACTTAACCTTTACCCACACACCACGATATTGCCCGAAGGCCATTTTACCACACTCGAGTCTTCCCTATCCTCCCATCATTCCCCTCGGCCATCCACCAATCCTAATAACCCCACAATCACCTTACAACCAACTTCTATCTAGAAGCACTTAGATTGCTGCCCCTCTTGGTATTGTTTATCCTCTACCGGCGGCAGTTCTCTCTAACTGTGTAGTCGGTTACCTAGTGACCGCCATCGGTCAACGTGACTTATACCCCAAAACCTTTTTGCTCGCCTTTTTTGCCACCTAACAGCCCCCAAATCCAGGCTGGTTTATCCCTATAACTCACCGAACGTATCAACGACCAGTAACCGAACAAACAACGTGATGCTTTATTATTGATAGTTTAGTTTCTATTGCTTTGTAACGAGATACCTAAATTGTGATTTTGTAATAGCTTTCTATATTATCATTTGTGTTAAATCATATTAAAAGGGGAACTGACCACCTTTGAAAGGAAGTTTTTATATTTCCTGGGCCTAAGGCAGATCCCTCATTTGTTGTCTAATTAAAATCTTGTGGTCTTGTATTCTTACTTGTAGGTAGTCCTTCCAAGACAAAAAGGAGTTCTTCGCAGTCGATCTGATCTCTCTCTCTACAGTACGCGCACACCATCTCAACATTCAACAGGTATTCCTCCTAGCCCTAACCCTTATCTGTTTCTCAAAGGAATGATAGGATGAAACAAAGTACATTACTGCAGAGGCAGAAACATTCCGTGTGAAACAGACTCTAATAAATAAATAATCAAATTTATTACCATACCAAGCCTCCTTGGTATGCCTCCATCGAAGGAACTTGAGGTCCTCTGTTTATAAAGTACACACACTTGTGCTCACCGCTTCTACCCAAAAAGAAAGAGAGGCGATTCTGCATGTAACCTCATGCTCTAAAGACGTTCCATTATTGTTATGTTCTTCCTTTCGACACTTCATTCTACTTGTGGAGTTCTGGAACTATATTTTGAATGTGGATTCCATTCTTAGAATAATAATCATCAAATTCATTGCTGCAATACTCCCCTCCATTATTTGACTTTGATACATTTTAGGTTAAGACTGTTTCATTCTCTACCAAGGCTTTCCATTTAACAAAAGTGTCAAATTCATCATATTTGTTTCTAATACAATAAACCCAAACTTTCCTTGTTGCATCATCAATAAAAATAACATAATAACTTAAACCCCCAAGAGATGATACCTGATCCAGCCCCCATACATCAAAATGCACCAACTCTAACTTACTCTCTTTCTTTGTAGGTCTAACCTTGAGAAACCTTACTCAATTATGTTTCCCATATATGTAGTCCTCACAAAACTCCAAACATGTTTCTGTATATCCAGGAAAATCCTTCTTTATGATCTCCATGCCCTTATGGCTCATATGACCAAGCCTATAGTGCCACAATGTTGTATCTATTCAGATCCACAAGATTACAAACATTAGTGTTATAAATGGTTAAATACAAGGTTCCAACCTTCTTACCTCTTGCCACAAAAATCACCCTTGTAGCTATTATGTTTGTGGAGCCTATTTTCATGTTAGAGTGTGGTACACCTTCTATGTGTTACACTCGGGTATTTTTACGGTGGTCCCGCTCATGCGGTGAGCGGAGTCGGGGGTTCGGAGGTGAAGCCCCGAAGCAAATTTTCATGGGTGGTTTATTAATCCATGGGTAATGGGTAATCATTATAGGCTTTTTTGGGCCCATGTTTTTCGGTACTCATTGTTTTGTAAAACCGCCTCTTCGATTTCCCATAGGTTTATGGGACAGTTTTGTTTTTCCCCATTGTTTTGATACCCACGGTTTTGTAAAAATGCTTAAGCAGTTGTCTATTTATATGGTCTTATGCATATGATATATGTACAAGTAAATGTATTGTAGATGTGTTTTGAATTCGACTGAATTCAGTAGAGTTTGTTGAGCATAGCTCCAGACAGGATCTAGGTATTGTATTGAGAGAGCGGTGGCTTATAATAAAATATGAGCAAGTGATTCTTGGTGGACGTAGCCCAAATTGGGTGAACCACGTTAAATACTATCTCTTTGTGTTGTGTTATTTTATTCTATAATTTTATTTCAGATTTGTAATAATTTACTGCATATTAGTTTCTACTTTGTTGTGATTACGCGAGGATTATTCCACATATTTTATCTCTTATTTCCTAACAATTGGTATCGAGCTGGTTTGGTTTGTTGAAGTGTTGAATCACAGGGAAAGCTTTTAGTTTGAGTGGGAGCTATGGAAAATGAAGGAAGATCTAGGGTTGATAAATTCAATGGGTAGAATTTCGAGTCTTTGGAAGATGCAGATGGAAGATTACCTTTATCAAAAGGATCTTTATACTCCATTATGTCGAGAAGGTGAAAAAACCCTCGAGTATGACAGATGCGGAATGGGATTTTCTAGATAGGAAGGCACTTGGGACAATCTGGTTGTGTCTTGCATCTTCGGTATTATTTAATTTTTCAAAGGAAAAGACTACAAAAGATCTAATGGATGCATTAGGGAAGTTGTATGAAAAACCCTCTTCCTCTAACAAGATATTTTTAATGAAAAATTTGTTTAATATGAAGATTTCTAAGAATAGTTCATAGTAGATCATTTAAATGATTTCAATATGGTTTTGAATATGCTAGCTTCGGTTTCTGATAGAATTTGATGAGGAAGACGGGGCTTTATAAATTCTGTGCTCTTTACGAGAGTTGGAATAGCACAGTAATGGCGGTAAGTAACTCGGTTCCAGCTAACTCAAAGTTGAAGTTTGAGGATGTTGTAGGGGTGATTCTAAGTGAGGAAATGCAAAGAAAAATCCTCAGGAATATTCTACTTCAGGGAATTCTTTGACAGTGGAAACTAGAGGAGACGAGAAGAATAGAGGACCGTGGAAAATCAAAAGATCGGGCAAGGTCAAAATCCAAGAACAAGATTGTATCTTTGGAATTGTGGAAAGCACAGGCATGCGAAAGAAGGATTTGTTGGGAGATTCGGGATAAGAAGAAACAATAAGAAGAAAACAAGGAGGCAAATGTGGCATTGGGTAATGTATGTCAAGATGCTTTGATTCTTTCTTTGCATAATATTACTAAATCTTGGGTTTTAGATTCGGGGGCTTCTTTTCATGCTTCTCTCACATAGGAATTATTTTGTTGATTATGTTCGAGAGGATTTTGGGCATGTTTTTATTAGTGATGATGAGCCTTGCAGGTATAGTTGGAAAAGGTTCTATTCGGGTTAAGATGCGAGAATGGGAATACATGGCTATTGAAGGATGTCAGACATGTTCCTACATTAAGGAGAAATTTGATATCGGCGGGGCAATTGGGAAGTGATGGTTGTCTTTGTGATATTTACAACTAACTCTTGGAAGGTTACTAAGGGTTCTCTTGTGGTGGCGAAGAGGTAAGAAGGTTGGAACCTTGTATTTAACCACTGATAGTACTAATGATTGTAATCTTGTGGCTTCAGATGCAGATACAACATTATGGCACTATAGGCTCGGTCATATGAGCCATAAGGGCATGGACATCATAAAGAAGAATTTTCTTGGATATACATAAATAGGTTTGGAGTTACCTTGAGAAGCTGCATATATGGGAAATAGAAGTGAGTAAGGTTTCTCAAGGTTGGACCTACGAAGAAAGAGAGTAAGTTAGAGTTGGTACATTCTAATGTGTGGGGGCCGGCTCATGTATCATCTCTTGGGGTTTAAGTTATTATGTTACTTTTATTGATGATGCAACAAGAAAAGTTTGGTTTATTGTATTAGAAACAAATCATGATGTATTTGACACTTTTGTTAAATGGAAAGCCTTGGTAGAGAATGAAACATGTCTTAAGCTAAAATATCTCAGGTCAAATAATGGAGGGGAGTATTGCAGCCATGAATTTAATGACTACTATTCTAAGAATGGAATCTGCGGGGAAAAAGATGGTTCCACGAACTTCGCAGCAAAATGGGGTATCGAAAGGATGAACAGAACAATAATGGAACGTGCTAGGAGCATGAGGTTACATGCGGGACTGCCTCTTTCTTTTTGGGAAGAAGCGGTGAGCACAAGTTGTGTACTTGATAAATAGAGGACCCTCAAGTGCCTTAGATGGAGGCATACCTGAGGAGGCTTGGTATGGTAAGAAATTTGATTATTCATTTCTTAGAGTCTTTGGATGTGAGGTGTTTGTTCATATAGACAAGGATGATAGGACCAAGCTAGAGGCTAAATCAGAAAAATGTACTTTCATTGGTTATGGTGATGATGACTTTGGATTTAAATGTTGGAGTATTAAGGACAAGAAAATCATTCGGTCTAGGGATGTGGTCTTTAATGAGAAATTCATGTATAAGCAATAGTTGCGGGGAAAACGCAGGGAATAATCAAGAAAGAATATACGGTGGTAGATGATCTTCCGGATGGGACGGTGACCCATGAATCGGTTCGGGAGCCGACTCAACAGAACCCCAAACTCCTATATGAGGAGGTATTCTAGGGTAAGAAAAGAACCTAAACATTTTTCTCCTCTTTATTATTTATTACTCACGATAGTGGAGAGCCGAGAGCTTTGATGAAGAAATGCGGTAGATGCCAAGGTAAGAAGTGGGAGCAAGCCATGGATGAGGAGCATAAGTCTCTCATGGAGAACCCGGACTTGGGATTTGGTGAAGCTACTAGAAGGCAAAGAGCATTGCAAAACAAGTGGGTGTACTGAGTTAAAGATGGATAAGGAGGAAAGAAAAGATATAAGGCCCGGTTGGTGGTCAAGGGGTTTGCACAGAAACAAGGTATAGATTTTGATGAGATATTTTCTCCTGTAGTAAAAATGATTTCTATTAGAACTGTTCTTAGAATAGTGGCAACAAAAGACTTGCACTTAGAACAGTTAGATGTAAAGACTGCATTTCTCCATGGTGATTTGGAGGAGGAACTATATATCAGTAACCTAGAGGGCTATGAGGTCAAAGGTAAAGAGGAGATGGTGTGTAAACTAAAGAAGAGCTTGTATGGATTGAAACAAGCTCCACGTCAATGGTATAAGAAGTTTGATCACTTCATGATGGAGCGAGGTTATATTAGATGTCATTCGACCATTGCGTGTATACTGAAAGAAATTTGATGATGGAAGTTATATTATCCTATGTTTGTATGTTGATGACATGTTGGTTATAGGTAAAAACATGTAAGAAATAAAAGTACTCAAGAAACAACTAAGTGAATCCATTGATATGAAGGATTTGGGGGCAGCCAGACAAATCCTTGGTATGAGGATAACTTGGGATAGGAAGGAACAAAAGTTGACTTTATCTCAGGAAGAGTACATTAAGAAGGTATTGGACAGGTTTAACATGCAAGATGCTAAACCGGTTGGGACTCCTTTGGCAGGCCATTTCAAGTTATCAAAGGAAGCGGTGTCCCATGACGAGAGAAGGAAAGAAACCGAGATGTTTAAGGTACCTTACTCATCGGTAGTTGGCGATTTGATGTATGCTTTATGGTGTGCACTAGGCCTAATATTTCCCATGTAGTGGGAGGCTGTGAGTAGATTCATGAGTGATCCGGGTAAAGAGCATTGGCAAGCGGTAAAGTGGATCCTTTGGTATTTGAGAGGACCATGTGGACGATTTTGTGCTACGGTGGATCGAGACACCACTTTATGTGGTTATGTAGATTTAGACATGGCTAGAGATATAGACAACGGGAGGAGCACGGCAGGTTATATTTACTTTGTAGGTTGGATAACGTGAGTGGATTTCACGACTACAAAAGGCTGGTGGCTTTGTCGACCACGGAGGCTAAGTATGTTGCTGCCACGAGAGGCAAGAAAGAGATGATTTGGTTACAAAAATTTCTTGAGGAGTTAGGGCATAAGCGGGAGGAATGTAAGCTGCATAGTGATAGTCGAGTGCTATACACCTAGCTAAGAACTCTTCTTTCCACTCCAAAACGAAGCATATACGGTTGAGATATCACTTCATCGGAGGACAGACTTTGGAGGAAGATAAGTTGAAGTTGGAGAAGATTCATACCCAGGTCGAGAATCCTGCACATGATGACCAAGGTGGTCACAAGGATAAACTAAAGCTATGTTCAGCTTTGGTTGGCCTTCAAAATGGATAGCAGTGAAGGGTTGAGAAGCTTTCTCGGTGGAAATTAGTCTCAAGTGGGATATTGTTATGTTTGTGGAGCCTATTTTCATGTTAGAGTGTGGTAAACCTTCTATGTGTTACACTTAGGTATTTTTGACAGCGGTCTGCTCACTGTGAGTAGGTCGGGGGTTCGGGTGAAGCCCCAAGAAAAAAGCCCTTTCATGGGTGGTTTATTAATCCATGGGTAATGGGTAACCGTTATGGGCTATTTTTTGGGCCCATGTTTTTCGGTACCCATTTTTTTGTAAAACTTGACCTCTTTAGTTTCCCATAGGTTTATGGGACAGTTTTGTTTTCCCCATTGTTTTGATACCCATGGTTTTGTAAAAGCTGCTTAAGCAATTGTCTATTTATATGGTCTTATGCATATGATAGATGTACAAAGTAAATGTATTGCAGATGTGTTTTGAATTCGGCTATGAATTATGTAGAGTTTGTTGAGCATAGCTCCAAACGGATCACAGGTATTGTATTGAGAGAGCGGTGGCTTGTACTAAAATATGAGCAAGTAATTCTTGGTGGACGTAGCCCAAATTAGGTGAACCACATTAAATCTTGTCTCTTTTGTGTTGTGTTATTTTATTCTATAATTTTATTTCAGATCAGTAATAATTTACGCATATTAGTTTCTCTGTTGTGATTACGCGAGGGATTATTCTACATATTTTATCTCTTATTTCCTAACATTAACCTTCCAAGAGTCTCTGTAAATATCACATTACAACCATCACTTCACAACTTCCTACCGATATCAAATTTTTTTCTTAATGCGGGCACATGTCTCGACATCCTTGATAATAACTATTTCCATTCTACATCTTAACTGAGAGCAGAACCTTTTCCAACTATCTTTGTAAGGCTCATCATCACCAAGAAAAACATGCCCCAAATCTCCTTGAACATAATCAAAAATAATGCCTATGTGGAGTAGCATGGAAAGAAGACCCGGATCTAAAACCCAAGATTGATAATATTGTGCAAAGAAAGAATCAAAGCATCCTAACATACAATACCCATTGCCACATTTTCCTCCTTCTTTTCTTCCCGTTATTTCTTCTTGTCCCAAGCTCCCAACAGTCCTTCTTTGTATGTCTAGACTTTCCATAGTGCCGGTATACTATCTTGCTTTTGGATTTTGACCTTACCCGGTCCTTTGATTTTCCACATTGCCTCTATTCTTCTATCTCCTTCTAGTTTCCACTTTATCAAGCATTCCACCAAGTAGAAGATTCACAAGAGATTTTTCTTCACATTTCCTCACTTAGAATTACCCCTACAAGATCCTCAAACTTCAACTTTGAGTTAGGCTTTGGAACTGAGTTATTTACCACCATTACCATGTTATTCCAAATCTCGGGTAAAGAAACCTGAACTAATAAAGCCCTAACTTCTTCATCAAATTCTATTGTATGCCAAGCTAGAATATTTACAACCATATTAAAATTATTTAGATGATCTGCTACTGAACCATTCTTAGACATCTTCATATTAAACAAATTTTTCATTAAAAATATCTTATTAGAAGAAGAGGGTTTTTCATACAACTTCCTTAATGCATCCATCAGTTCTTTTGTAGTCTTTTCCTTTGAAACATTAAATAATACCAAAGATGCAAGACACAACTAGATTTTCCCAAGTGCCTTCCTATCCAAAAAATCCCATTCCATCTGTCATGCTTGAGGGTTTGTTCACCTTCTTAGACATGAAAATATAAAGAGCCTTATGATAAAGGTAATCTTCCATCTGCATGTTCCAAAGAAGTGAAATTCTACCAGTTGAATTCATCAACCCTAGATCTTCCATAATCTACCATAACTCCCACTCAAGATAAAAATTTCCCTACGATTCAACACTTCAACAAACCAAACTAGGCTCTGATACCAATTGTTAGGAAATAAGGGATAAAATATGTAGAATAATCCCTCACAGAATCGCAATAGTAGAAACTAATATGTAGAAAATATTACAAATCTCAAATAAAAGTGCAGAATAAAATAACACAACACAAAGAGACAATATTTAATGTTGTTCACCCAATTTGGGCTACATCCACAAAGAATCACTTGCTCAAATTTTATTACAAGCCACCGCTCTCTTAATACAATACGCAGAGATATGTTTGGAGGTGTGCTCAACAAACTCTACATAATTCACAGTTGAATTCAAAACACATCTGCAATGTTTACATTATATCTACCATATGCACAAAACCATATAAATAGACAACTACTTAAGCAATTTTACAAAACCGTGGGTATCAAAACCATGGGCCAAAACCGTCCCATAAACCTATGGGTCAAAAAACCCACCCATATGAGAAAATCACGTTTCTGATATATCAAGCACGTTTTAAGGCCCAATTTGTTTTTCGAATGCTGTGCCCCAGGACCCTGCTCGAGCACAGCCCGACCCCAAACCTCGGCAAGAAAAACTCATGGAAAGTGTATAGTACTCTTAGTGTACAATCTTCAACATTTTCTCACATGAAAATAGGCTCCACAACCTAACAAAAAAGTAGAAGTTTTAGCGAGAAGTGAGGGCATAGGAAAAGTAGGGTTTGTAGAAGTTGGAGATTGAATGGTTAGGGTTTTTATGGATTAGATCTTTGCGAAAAAGGGCACACAAGGCGGGCTAAGGATTTGGTGCATAGAAGTTTGAGGAGTAAGAATACCTAGGGAGAAAGTTGAAGTAAAGACATGAGAACAATGAATGACACCCAGAAGAATACCACAACATCACCTAAGGGAAAAGGAAAGGGTAGAACCAAGAAGATCAAGGTTAAGGACCTACGGAGGAAGCTGTTCTTGAAAATTTAGTATCCACCAGAAGTAATTGTGACTCAATAGTGGACCTCATAGCTTATAAAATGCAAAGTTAGTAAGTTCAATCACATGGCACCAGGGAATAATGCCACAGTAAACAAGGACATCTTGTGGGAGTTGCTAACTAGGAACGAAAAAGGTCAATTACTGATAGATGACTTGGTAAGGAAGAGTTTCAAGAATGTAAGGGTCTGTAATTCTTTGAGCTGTCATAATTTGGAAGGCTTGAAGCCTCTTCCAATGGTTGGTGTCGAGGTTACATGAAGATTAATTATACTTCATGGGCCAAAGAATGAGGATTACACTTGATTGATTAGGTGTGTCACATGGTTGTGGGAGATAGGAGAGTCTTGGACTTAGATCTATAAGATGAGGAAAATATTGATGAATTGGTGACCAATTTGCAGTATGAAAGGGGGTAGAGCCATGACTATGAACATAATTACAAACCTCACAACTAGGGAATATCAAACTGGTGAGTTGTAATCTTGGCACATTGGAGAGATGGGGGTAATGTATAGGAAATTCCTCTACATCACACAAAATATGGCACAAAAAAACAAAACAATATTACACACTTCATCATCAAGGGGATTATCAAGGAAGCTAAGGGGTAGACCAAGGAAGGGGCTAAGATTACTTAGCGATTGATCCTCTTATTGATTGTATTATGTGTAGACACCTAAATTCAGTATCTCTACCCTTATCGCCCACGTGCACATATTCATTTATTTCACCCCCTTAATTTATTAAAATGCCCCCCATTTATCCCATCCCTATTGAATTTAATTAATTAATTCTTATTAATCAATTAATATCCTATCCCTTTCCCTAATGGACTTTCTATTTCCCATCCCTATGCTTTTTCTAACCTATCTCTACTACCAACTCACCTACACCTCATCCCTAAACATCCTCTTCCCACCTAATGCTTTAAAGCACTTGCCCAATCTTTAAAAACCTAAAATCATGCCAAAATCAGAAAAAATAGCCCATTGGGGAAACTTTCCCCATGGTCAGCGATGACCTAGCCAGATCACCATCGACCTTATAAGACTAAGTGGTTTTTTTCCATTCTTCATCATATGCATGCAAATCCTCAAACTTTATCGAGAGCTTGAAATACCTCCCGCACTTTGTGCATTCCAAAATATATTACATATCTCTCGAGCCTATTTGGAATGTGTTTACATCCCTCATGATCATCCCTCGAGAGTGTGTCGTTATCTCTAAATCACTTTATTCCAATATTATCATTTCTTTGTTGGTAGCTAAACTTTTGCATGAGTAAATCAGCTAAAACAATGCTCGCAACTTTGTCATCAACCTCCTTTTTTAGATCTATACTTGCAATTTGATCTTCTGACTTGCCTTTCCTTGGTTTTATCTAACCTTGTCATAGTTTTTGTCGACCCTGACATGTCACCATCACCTCGGCCTTTTGTAGTTTTTTCTTTCTATCCCAAAACCTTCTCCCTTCTCTGCATGAGTTCTGTGTCTACCCCAACTTCCCAAATATTTCTTCTAATCCATCTGTGGCATTAAAATCAGCTTGTTTGCTCCTAGATCACTTTATCAACCATGGTCCACGATTCCCAACTTATCCTTCTCATCCTTCACTTTTTATCATTTTCCTAGTTTTTTCTTCCTCATATTTCCTTTTAGGTTGATCCAAGTGTTCATTAGTTTACATTTGTATTAAGATTACATCCAGATCTTAAAATATTAGCATATTTCACTTATTTTCCAGATCCACCTTCCAGGTCGCCATCGAATTACCTCTTCAAAGTCACGGGTCTGTGATCCAAAACAGTACATTTAATTGTCATTTATTTTGATCGAATCAATATTTAAATCATTGATAGTTCTTTTAGATTATGCGATTCCTTAGTTTCTACATATTTTTCATTTTATCTTTACTTTATATCAATTCTTTTAACAACGAGGGTTGACATCCACCAAGGAAGTTAACACTTCTCGAGATCCTCTTTCTCCGAAACCCCCACATAAATCATCTAATATTTTTTATTTTAGTGGGCCTCATTTGTAGGTTTCATCGATTCACAACAGAATCCATCATCATCTTACACCCATATCACATCGCATTTGAGGTAACATAAACCCTCTAGTATTTCTGAGTTTGTTAGTTTCTTCAATAGCTAGTGCATTCAACTTCATTAGGAATGAGAAATTTGGAAAAATTCTGGCACACCTGGTGGGACCACCCTTTAGGTTATCTCTTGCATTTATTAATTTTGTATTGTCTTTTTCTATCTTCACTAACACTACAACATGAGGCTCCACTTTATTACTTTCTCGTGTTGGGTTCATGGCTTGGATCACTCATCACTCAAGAGTGTAGACAAATAGGAAAAGTGTTATCTAGGTATTCCTCTTTTTCCCCTATTTTCTCCTTTTTACATCATAATTTTCCATTCTTGTCTGTGTCCTCATCGAATATCACACTTTGTTTTGTTTAAAAAGAACCTTTCATTTCTACATCTTGATTTCTCTCATCATTTAAGTAGGGGTTTAACTTACTGCATGTCACATCTTATCACACATGACCTAAAACTCACAAATAAAATCACACATCAAAACACTTCCCTTCACAGTGGTAGATAGGGATTTGATCACCCAACAGAAGTCGCATCAAACATTCCCTAGCCATAACAAACCTGAAACCAAACATAGTTTTCCTTCTCCTAGGCTTCTTGTTATCCATCCCCTTTTCTTTTCACACTTTCTTAAATAAATTAAGAACATAAAATAATCTTCTTCTTGACTTTCTTGGGTAAAAATTATTTCATGCTGTAGTTACTCATTTAGCAACCAAAAGAATGGAACAAAACTTGGCTTCAAATAGTTCCTTATCTCAACAAATGTTCACCACAACAATTACCTCATCCATTCCCTTGATTACTTCTTTCATGAGCACTCAACCCCTCATTGATGTCTCTCACCCAGAACCCCTTGTTCACACTACAAATTTAGGTGAGACTAACCCATTCTTACACCATCAATCTATCCCATCTAGGCCAGCTACCCCACCATCTATTTGATCAGATTATTTTGGACCTCCTAAGGTCCCTCTCGGTGATACCATGTTCCAAGAGCTTCTGGATTCCAATCCAGTGGTGCTCTAAGACTATCTCCTTAGGAGATCAAATCAGATTCCCTTAGATGGTCTACCACTAACAACTTTAGCTCATTAAACTAATCCATGAAACTACCCAGTTTGTAGTAAATGATATTTCTACAACCCATCTTGTTTCCTCTTCCACCAATCCCTCATCTCATCAAACTACCCAGATAGTCACGCCTATTCCTCACAATCTCATCCTCAAATCAACATGATAATCAACACCATTCTTTCCCTCACCTCTTTGATCACTATTGCCACTAGTTTCCCTAACCAATATGCCCAAACATCATATCCCCTATCCAGACAGTATGACCTTCTCACATCTAGCATGCCTATCAATACTTCCCAACCCCCTTTTACGGATGCTTTACATTATTTAGTATCTAACCATTTTCAATAATAGTTTCAACCCATTCATACCCACATTCCCACTCAACACTTATTGCAATAGCCTTCCTTGTCCCAATAATCCTATCATGTTCCCATCTCCCAAAAACAATTATTTCAACAACCACCCTTTCAATCATAGCCCATGATTTACACTCACCCCCAAAAAATTCCTCAAACACCCACACATCCGTAAGTTCATCAAAAAACTCATCCGACCACTTCTTACATGCAACCACCACCTCTCATCCCCAATAGACTCTTTTGAATGATCCCATGCATGCCCTCGTGAATAGGCTAGCCAACCTTGAGGTTGCTACTTTAGGATCCAAGGTCTCATTATCATATGAGAAAATTTGTAACGAGCCTATTCACCCATCTATACCAATTAAATCATATCCTCTACACTGGGAATTACCAAAATTTTCCAAGTTTAACAAAAAAAAGAAGACCCATGAATATAACTTTCACCCATTTAAACATGCATGTTATCTTATCACACGTGATCATGACTTGATACTTTATACTTTCCGATGTCCTTGGTCAGTCCCGTATTGGACTGGTATAATAGTATCCCTCAATATTCAATATTTTCCTTCTCCCAAATCATGCAACTATTTTTAGAACACTTTTCAATTAACATTGTGCATAAGATAACTATCAATGACCTGTAATCCATTTGATAGTTCAAAGATGATTCTATTAAAAAATTCATCACACAATGACATGCCACTATAAACCAATTATCCTTCCCTCTTCCGTAAATTGATCTCATCAAGCTCTTCTCATGTTCATGTGCGAATCATATATCTTCTACTTTACAAATCCAATCATTCCAAACCTTTAACAAAGCCTTCACCATGGCTCGCAAGCTTGAAACACATGCCCTCGAGAAGGGTCATTTAAAACTGAAATCAAATAAACCTAAACATGAATTTACTAAATCATCCACACCAAATGACAAATCAAAGGTAGCGACCAATGTTGTGGTCATTAAATCATCTCCCACATCTACATCTAGCACATGGACTCAACAACGAGTCACTCGACCAACACCTAATTACACTCCCCTTGGGGAGTCATATAACAAAATATTTGATAAGTTGATGGCAGTAAACCTTATCACACTTCCTCCACTCGACCGGTTGATGAGTATAGATCTTGAAACTGTGTGGTATCATGAATACCATTACTACAAGTACCACCAAGTTTGAGGACACGACATAGAGAGATGTCAAAATTTCAAGGATTTTGTCCAAAGACTCATCAATCAGGGTGATCTTCAAGTGGAAAATCCAAACAATTCACCCAATCAACCACTTGACATCTTTAAACAACCTTTCCCAAATCATACACCAACGATCCAAACCACCACTTCTACTACAACCCAAGCACCCAACGCTCACACTATAAACACCCTAAACACTATTGATCAGGAACCTATCCCATCCATAACTTCCTATCCTTCATCATTGATCACATCCACTCCCTTTGATATCCTTCCTACATCTATTATACCTACATTTATCTCAATGTCCACTCCCACCTCTACAACTACTAGGACCCCATTTGTGAATATATCATTTATTCCCCTAGAAATTCATGAAGAAACCATTCCAACCTATTTCCAAATCTAGCGTTAGAACTTCATGAACTCCCTTACCTATCATATCCACCTCATCATCTACTTCATCCATTCCAGTAGGCTTTACCACCTCACCTATATCCATTCCACCCTTTCTGCCATACCGTCTATAGAACCTATACTAGTTCCTCCTCCCACTCTTTTACCTCCATCGACTGTTGTGGTCACATCCATGCCACCTTCTTCCTTCACACCAATTTCATCATTTGAGGAATTATTAAAAGCACTTCACCTTGCAATGACCTCAAATTTTCCTTCCATGACATCAACACTAATCCATCAATCTCCACCTTCCATAGATCACCTTAGACAAGTGTTGCTTCCTACACCTGAACCAACCATAACATCACCATCGACCCCCAAATTAAGGTTGTCGTCACTCCTCCCAAGGATGCATCTTCACATATGAAATCTATAATCCCTCATAGAGTTAAACTATCCAATCCAAAATCATCTGTTTTGGGACCACAAAAATTAAACCCACTTATCCAAAACCATTTAACACTAAAACACCAACCAACATCAAAACTAAATTCAAGTCACCAAAACATCAATATACTCATATTTTACCCCAAACATCCAAGATATCTCACAAGGAATCTTCTAACACTTTAGTTGGATCATATACAAAAATATTCCAACACTTATTGCAAACCTCTACAATCACGCTTCCACCTATTAAGGCCGTTGACCCAAAAGGAAATAAACCTTTATGGTTTAATTCTAACCTTATGTGTGTCTTTCATCGTACCCATAGGCATGATATTGAACATTATAGAGTTCTTCGGACCATTATCAATAACCTCATTAAATAGGAAAGACCTCTTCTTGGGCCAAGCCAGTCCCTTACTTTCATATCTAGTTTAATATCTACCATTTCACCTTTGGGAGATGACTCTTCCAGGGATGGTCCCCCTTTGTTTATTAATGTTGTCAGGTAACCAATCGATCTAGATCACGTGAACCAAAACCAAACTTTGAACCAAAAACCAAGATCTTCATCCCGATTCCTCCTCCTAAGGAAACCACATCATTGAAACAAAGGTTTCCAATTTAGCAGCTCTAGGCTTATTGAACAAAGTATTCTTAGAAAGTTGTGTCCCACCCCAATCAAGATGTCACTTTATGAGCTCATCCAAATCTCACCAGATCATAGACAAGATATTACTGAAGCCTTAAAGCATATTCGACATTGAGTGACAAAGCTCAACCCTTCACATCTCTTGTAGGAGCACTTATTGCTTCAGTGGCTATTTTGTTCAATGATACTAAAATTCGGATGTCCCATCGGAAGAGCATGACCTTACCCTATTTGTTACGGTTAGGATCAATGATACATTCATTCGGTGATCCATTATCAATAGTGGGAAAACATTAATATTGTTCCATCACATACTTTAGATCAACTTAATATCCCAAGGAATCATTTGCCCAAATGCATGCAATCATTCATGCTTTCAACGATGCCATTACTCCCACCTTGGGAATGGTCATCCTCCCTATCCATGTTGGTGAGAAGCTCATCCATGAGATATTATACATCATTTAGGGGAATTTCAATACAATGTTCTCCTTGGACAACCTGTGGATCCACACTATGCATTGCGTCCCCTCTACACTTCATCATTCCCTTAAATAATAGCATGAGGGAATGATTCTCGCATTCCCTAGGGATGATCCTCCCTTCCAAGGGTACAACATGACCTATAGACCAAATGATGTACTCATTCCTAAGAATGATCCATCTACACCATCCACCAACTCAGCCATTCCCTCATCCAAACTCCTTAACAATGACTCCCTAGATAATGTAATGGATAAACTTACGATGGGGGAGTATCGTCTTCTCACACTCAACACCCTTCCTAATCCTCACCATATTAATAGACCTGATAAGGCACCTATGTATTAACCAAACATCAGGGATTTTGTTCCTTTCATCCCACCACATCTTTGCACCAACCTCATTTATGGTGGTTTTGATACCCCCTCCTCTCATGTCAATGATCTTCCACATGCCAAGCTTTATACCGGTGGCTTTGGATTTCTCAAAAAACCATCTTTTTCCTATACCTATCTCCATTGTTGTGCATGGAAAGGATTCATCCTAGGCCATTATGAGCATGACCCACATGGCCTTATTCTTGATCAATGTCACAAACCTCACAAAACATTTGGGGCTACCAAGAGTAATACCTCTGAGTCCCTCACACCATCTGAGATACTCATGGACATGCCTTCTCCACCTTCTCTATCTTCACTGAATTTCAAAGACATGGAAATGGATGACACCATTTCTATTGCTTACAATTTTTTTAATTCTCCACCATAACTTTGGGACCGGTCACTTATCAATGTGAAAATCAGACTAGGTCCCTTCCCCTTCACCATCTGGACATGATAGAAGAAGAATCTTCTACCATTAACATCCTTCAGTGTGCTGACGATGATGTCATTATTTCCCACATGGGGGTAGAAGATTCTTATCTTCAAAATACCTTGTCATCTGACACACCTACTCTTCTCAACAAATCCACCATTGATGTCAATATTAGGACTCCTTAGGAGCCTCACATTTTCAAAGTGGGGAAATCTCTTGATGCACATGAGATAGAATCTTTCATCACATTCCTCTCCCATCATATCCAGGACATTTGCATTGTCATATTCATACATGCTAGGTATTTACCCTTCTATCATCATCCACAATATCATCACTTATCTTAATGTTAAAGCGGTAAAGTAGAAGCTTTGCACGCATACATCCTCATGTTTCCCTCCTTGTTAAAGAGGAGTTACAATGCTTTTTTTCTATACATTTCATATTTCCCATCAACTATCCTTAATGGGCTTATAACATTTTTTGCATCTCCAAAGCGTTGGGAAAACTTTGTATTTACACTGAATTTCAAGATCTCAATCTCGCTTACCTTAAGGATGAATTAACTCTTCCAAACATTAATAAGCTTGTGGACATTACCGCAGGTTAGATGATGATTTCTCTCATGGATGGTTTCTCTGGTTACAATCAAATCCTCATCACACCAGAAGATCAACACAAAACCTCCTTCATTACTCCTTGGGGGAAATTTTGTTGTCACTTCATGCCCTTTGGTTTAAAGAATGCCATCGCTCCTTATTAGTGGGCCATGACTTATATCTTTCATTATCTCATCCACAAAACCATAGAAGATTATGTCAATGATATTTTAGGTAAATATAAACATCACCATGACCATCTCTCCATTCTCGAAGTCCTTTTCAAGAACCTTATTTGTTTTTGTCTTTGTCTCAATCCAACCAAGTGTGTATTTGGATTCTTAACAAGAAAAATCCTTGGATTTATCATTTATACTAGGGGCATTGATGTTGACCCCGTAAAAATTAAGGAAATTGTCGAAACACCTCCTCCTTCCAATCTCAAGAAACTTTGCAGCATTCAAGGCCGCCTCTAATTTGTCTGCCATTTCATCTCACAACTCTCGAATCATTGTGAACCCTTTCATCACCTCCTTTAGAAGGACATAAAATTCAATTGGGATAATGATTTGTAGAAGGATTTTGACGATAAACATTATCTCCTATCTACTCTGGAGCTTACACCTCCACATGAGGGGGAGCCATTTTACTTGTACATTTCTACTACTAATCATGCCTTAGGAGCTATGTTATCACATTGTGATGTTACGCTCTTTTCTTTGCTACTTCAAAGCTTTGACACTACCTCCTTAATCATAAGACGTATGTCATTACTAGTTTTCATCTTCTTAAAACAATGCATTCCAAGTCATATCATAATGATTGTATCACTCGTTGGCTCATGCTCATGATTGAGTTTGAGCTCGAGTTCATTTCTCAAAAATATATTAAGGGTCAAGCTATTTCTGACCAATTAGTGGAATCCCCTCTTCCTAGTATGCATCTTCCTCATGAGAATTTTCCGGATGAATCCATTAACCAATTTCATCATGAATATAATGCTCTCAAATTCACTCTCTTCTTCAATGGCTCTAAGTGTCAGCAAGGGGAGGTGCTGGCATTGTTCTTATTCCTCCTTAGGAAACTCTTATTCCCCTCACATATAAACTCAATTTTGAGTGTACAAACAACATGGCAGAGTATGAGGCCCTCATCTTGGGTCTTGAAATGACCGTCTTTCTAGGTGTCCAAATTATTGACATCTATGGGGATTCTGAGCTTATAATCAAACAAGTCACAGGTGAGTATCAATGTAAAAATGACACTCTTCAAAAATATCATGACATTGTTCATCTTCTTCTTGAATATTTTGATTCCTACACCATCCAAGTTGTTCCCGATCGACCAATTGTTTCGCTGATATGATGGCGTCCATCATGGATATCATCCCATGGAAAAAGGAGTCTAAGCTTCCTGTCACCGTTCATTTTTGTGATCGACATTTCCATGAATTACCCTAGATAAATCTTATTCAATATAATTTTTCATACCTTTAGTATTCTCAAATCTTTGATTATCTATCCTAATCCATTATTCCTCTTGATCTATCCAAAAATGCTAAGAGGTATTTTCTTCAGTGTGCTAACTGCATTATGTGATCCTTGGTGGCATTATTTATAAACATGGATTTGACGGTGTTCTTATCTCGATGTCTTAAATCCCATGAAGCCTCTCGAGCCATCTAAGAAGTCCATGATGGTATTTTTGGTGGACACTTTATTGGTTTGGTCATTCTAAGAGCGTTTTCTGTCTTGGCTATTAATTGCCTTCTCCTCAATCATGATTGTTGTGAGTATGTTAAGAAATGTGAAAAATGTTAGTAACATTCCAATCTTATTTGTATTCCTAGTCATGTTTTGGAGCCACTCAGGGACCTTTAGCCCTTTTCACAATCTGAACTTGATCTTATTGTTCTTATTAATCCTTGTTCTTCACAACAACATAATTTTATCATCAACTATGACCAAATATTTAACTAAATGGGTGGAATCAACTAAATCTAGCCTAATCATTAATTTTATTTATCATCACATTATATTCCACTTGATGTTCCCTACAAACTTGTCATGAACAACAAAAAGTCATTTAAAAACAAATATCTCAAGAAAATCAGAATGCATTCAACATTCAACTTAGCTTCTCTTCTCCATATTATCCACAAGCTAACAACCAAGTCAAAGCTACCAATAAAACTCTTTGGAATATCCTTGTTAAGACTATTGATCAAGTAGGTCGGAATTGGCATCTCTAGCTTCCTTTTTCCCTTTGGGCCTATCGTACTAGCATTTGTACCTCCACGGGGGCTACACCTTTTTCTCTTGTTTATGGTTCTAAAGCCATCCTTCCTCTTGAAGTTAAAATCCCCTCTTTTCATGTGTCCCTTTGTTACTTAATCTATGATGAAGAATATTTCTAAGCTCGCTTAGCACAACTTGAGTTGCTAGATGAGCGTCACCTTCTCACTCTTAAACACCATCATGTTTATCAGGAGTGCATTAAACATGCTTCAATAAACACCTTAAAGAACACAACTATAATTTCAGTGACCTCGTACTCAAATAAAATCATAATGTCACTACTCTAAAAGGAACCAACGTGGAACATTTTCCCCTAACTAGATTGGACCATACATTATTACACACAAGTATGGGTTGGGAGCCTATCATTTAGCCTCCCTTGATGGTAAACTGGAAGTGGAACCTCTTAACACATTGCACTTGTGACCATTATATTGTTAGCACATTTACCAGTGTTCCCTTAGTCATATCTTTAGATCATTCCTCCATATTAGCTTTGCTTCCGTATCTCATCATGATGATTTGAATTATTTGGTCTTCCGCCACTTCCTACATGTGACCTTAAATATGGGCACCATGGCTCTACCCATAGCATAGTCCTTATGGAAAGGTTCTCCCATTTGGTGAGAACTCCATGATCATTACATCCATCACTTTCTTATTCACCTATTGGAACCATGCAAAGGGTCCATGGGTGTTTCTTATACATTCTTTTTCCCCTCATAAGTGGTCTACCTAGCTAGACCAAGCTCTCCCCATGTAAAATTCAAAATTCATGGATGCTCTTATAAAAATTAAAGCTATCAAAAATAGATTGATCCCTTAAAGGAAAATTTTTCATGCAAAAAAAAGAAAATTTTAAGCATGCAAATCAAAGTCAAAAGCCAAAAAAGTAGAAAAAAGAAAAATAAACAAATTCCTCAAATTACATATCATATACTATTTTTTCCATCTATATTATGTGTAAAATAGACCATAACCTTGAAGGATGGATACTCCTTATGGAATTTTAAGGCTTCCTACATTGATCAACCTTCCATTTTATTAACATCCCAAGAGAGCTTCCTACATTGATTAGATTTCTTCTAGCAAACTTCCCACATTGATCAGTTTGCTCTTTCCCCTTCCTAGAGCTAGGGCATAGTTTTAGGGAACACCACTTTTGGAGAACCCTCTTCCCTTTGTACAAGTACATCTCAAACCCCTTTTTCATGTCAAAATTAGGTTTATGAGCTCATCTCATCCATTGTTTCCTTATGATATTTGATATAACTAACTATTGTTGGTTATTTGCTAACATTATTTTTGGTTACATGTGCCTTGCATCACTTGGATCCCCCTCTTGTTTACCTCTAATGCAATTGGAGGCATATTTTCCTTACATGTTCCTTGATATGACGTAGATACATTTATATCTATAGGTCACTATCGTTAAGGTTGCATCTTATCCTACTCCTCATTTGATCTTATCCTCTCTTTCTCATCCTAAGTCCCACTAGGCCATACATATTTCCCCTTTGGGACACTCCTCTTAACCATTCATTTATTTAAGTCCATATTCGTGGCCATACTCATCTTTCCCTCGGGAATTTTATTATGATATTCAAATTATCCCTTTTTGGCATACATTCTTTTTCCAAAGTCCACATTCATGGCCATATTCTATATTCTCCCTTTAGGGAATTTTGTTTCCATATTCTCGAATCCTCTCCTTCTCATTTCAAGTCCACTTCTGTGGCCATATTCACTCTTCCTTCGGGCATTTTATTTCACAATATTATTCAAATTGTGCACAAATCCCACCTCGTGGCCATACGTTTTTTCCCCTTTAGGGAATTTTTAATTAATCATTTGTCTTTTGTTACCATATTGTACTTCCCTTATTTCACCACCCATTTTCATTTCACCTTCTAGGCCATATTTTTGCTCCCCTTGAGGCACCATTATTTTCGTCCTTCTGGACGTATACCTTTTCGCTTGATTCCTCATGTATGAAGGATTTCACATACTTTTCACATATAGTTACGCATACTTTGATGACTTTCATGTGACCCTTTGGTAATCGGCTTGCATCCATACTACAGTGATATTCACCCACTCACTGGTCCATAGAACGTTGTATCCCGTCTCCATTGAGATAGCAATTATCCTCTACCGATGTGATATTGGAGTCACCACCATAGTTTTTATTGTTATTATGATCCCTTTTGCTTAGGGCATCTTGCCTTGGTTATGCTTTCACCCATATTTTCTTCACCCACCCACCCTTCATCATCTATCCTTTTCAAATGCATCATTGATTTCCCTTAACATCATCGATCCCCCATTTGAGGGGGAGCTCATCATCAATCCTTTTTATTCCACCAACTCTCATTATTTTTGTCTCATGGCTTTCTATCTCAAACCACTCAACAAAAGGGAAAAAATATAGACACCTATATTCAAATTATCTACCCTTATCACCTATGTGCACATATTCATTTATTTCATCCCCCTTAATTTATTAAATTCCCCCATTTATCCCATCCCTATTGAATTTAATTAATTAATTCTTATTAATTAATTAATATCCTATCCCTTACCCTAATGGACTTTCTATTTCCCATCCCTATGATTTTTCTAACCTATCTCTACTGCCAACTCACCTACACCTCATCCCTAAACATCCTCTTCATGTCTAATGCTTTAAAGCACTTTCCCAATCTTTAAAAAACCTGAAATCATGCCAAAATCAGAAAAGCTAGCCTGTTGGGGAAACTTTCCCCATAGTCAGTGGAGACCTAGCCCGGTCTTCGTTGACCCTAAAAAGATGTGTGATTTCATTCCATTCTTCATTAGACACATGAAAATCCTCAAACTTTATTGAGATCTCATGAACTCCCTCCCATTCCTATGCATTCTAGAAGCAATTACAGGACATATCGAGCATATTTGTAATGTGTTTTCATCCCTCGTGAGTGTGTCATTATATCTGAATCACTTTATTTCAATATTATCATTTTATCGTTGCTTTGTTGGTATCTAACCTTTTTTAGGAGTAGATCATATACAAAAACACTCAAAAAAATTTCATCAACCTCATTTTTCATATCTATACTTGTAATTTTCTCTTTTGGCTTGCTTTTCCTTGACTTTATCCAACCTGGCCCCATATAGTCTCTGTTGACCACTGAAAGGCCATCTTCACCTCGACCTTCTGTAGTTTTTGCTTTTTATCCCGGATGCTTCTCCCATCTCTGCATGATTTATGTGTCTTCCCCAAATTTCCAAAACTTTCATCTAATCCCTCTGTGGTATTAAAATCATCTTGTCTACACCCCAGTCCACCGTTGAATAGGGCCCGATTCCCAACTTATCCTTCTTAGCCTTTAATTTATTCATTTTCCTAGTTTTTCTTCCTTAAATTCCTTTGTAGGTTGATCCAGGTGTTTACCAATTTATGATGTATTGATTACATCCAGGAGCTTGCAAGATCTACATATTTCACTTATTTTCCATATTTTCCTTCTAGATTGTCATTGACCTACCTCTTGCAGGTTTGGGTCACTTGCTGACCCAGGACAAGTATATTTGATTGTAATTTATTTCGACCAGATCAATCTTTAAATCAATCAATAGTTCTTTTAGATATTTTGATTCCTTAAGTTTTTGCATATTTTCTTGACAATGAATACTTGAAAACAATATTGACACAGAAGATTTGCATAGAAACAAGACGGTGCTTGTGTATTTTATTAATATCAAAATCAAGCATTACAAAACAAATGAGAGAGATGCAATATTTATAGATATTGGAAAACTTCTATCTCATCCTCAATATATGGAAACAAATCATCTAATCTAAGAAAATATGTAGAAATAACATATTTCCCTAAGCGCCCCTATTGCCCACTTCGATGGAAATCATCACGGTAATAAAATATGAAAGATAGAACATGATCCCACAAACATTAGGATGAGAACATTATCACTTAGTTAACTAACAACTAAGGACAACTAATATATGTTGACATAAGCTTAAAGTATTTAATTAAATACTTTAGCTTATTACATTTATTCAAATATCAACTAATGATGAATTAAGCTAAGTTTCATTCATAACATTCCCCCCTTAATTAAGCATGGTTTCAGTGAGCAGGAGACAAATTCTCTAAAACCCTCAAATTTACCTTGAGCAAGTTAATTTGCGAAGACATCTTCATGTTGCATATCATTTGGGAAATATTAGAGTTTGGACGTTGTTGTTACGAACATGTTCCACGAATGAAATGTACCTACACCTCAATGTGTTTGGTGCGCTCATGAAAAATTGGATTCTGAACAAGTTTTACTACTCCTTTGTTATCAACATGTAGGATAGTTGGATATTTCCGTGGCATTCCCAATCCTTCAATTATACGTCAGAGCCATATTGTTTCTCAGAAAGCTCCACCTGCTACACGATATTTTGATTAGGTGGAGGATCTTGAAACACAAGTTTGCTTCTTACTCCCCCATGATATTAGTCCAGATCCCAAAAAGAATACAAATCTTGAAGTGGATTTCTATCATCTATGTTTCTTGCATGAACTGAATTTGAATATCCTGTTAAGAAGAAGTTATTATTCTTCTTGTATTCTTAGCCATAGTCCATAGTTCCTCTGATGTACCTCAGTATCCACTTTGCTAATTTCCAGTGATAAACCCTTGGTTCTTACATGAACCATGAAATATAGCTATTTGTATATCGATATCAAATTAATGTAAGTCAAGTAGATGAGACTCCCAATCAACTCACCGAGTAGAGAGTTGCATTTACTTATGGTGATGGATCATGTTGAGATAGTTGAAGCCTTGTCTCCATAGGTGTGGAAATGGCTTACAATCCATCATATTTAATTCTCAAGCATTGTCTTGGCATATTTCAATTGTGACACAAAGATATGATTTTCTCTTTGCCAAACTTCAAGTCAAGATAATAATATAGAAGCTCGAGATCGGTCATGTCGAATGATCGTGTTAGATCTTTCTTTGTTGAGTGAATCATCCTCACTTTGATCCTCTAGTGATGACTAGATCATCATTGACATATCTCAATGATCACTATCTCCCCCTTTATTTTTGAGATATAGATCGGGATCATATGGATTCATGTTGAATGAGATTCTTGTCGATGTTTATGTGCCATGCCACTGAGAGACTACTTTAGACCATATAGTGATTTATTAGTTTACATACCTTTTCCTCTTTACAGTATGACAAAACCTTCTACGGTTGAGTCATGTAAACTTCTTCTGTAAATCACCATTAAGAAAGGCATTTTCACATCCATTTCGTGTATTTTCCAACCAAATTGTGCAACTACGGTGAATATTAACTGGAATTTTTATCTTAGGTGTGGGAGCAAAATTCTCCTCATGATCAATGCCTTTTTTTAGCATATCCCTTAGCAACTAGTCTAGCCTTATGTTTATCAATTTTTCCATCTGCATCGATCGGATTTTTTTCTAGTGGAAGATCATGTAAGTTGCCATATATTATTTTTCATAAGTGACTTATATTTTGTATCTATAACATCTTTCCAAGGTTTAGGTATAGGGCTTAGAAGCTGTGGATGGCTCGGTGGTTTCAACAAATTTACCCATTAAGGCCAAATTGACCTCATTTCGAGCCATACTACGAGTCCTCATTTGAGTGGTAGATGTGTCGGGGACACTATCTAATTTTACATCTCTAATCATACTTGTATACCATTTAGGTGTAATTTTTGTGTTACCTATGGGAGGTTGAATTTCATTATCGTTCCCATCATCACTGTCATCATCAAAGTGATTACCATCCTCTATTTTCTTAGGGATAGTTTTTTCATCATGTGAGTGTATGGAAGGAGCATCTTCTTCTTTCTTCTCAAATAACTCAACATCCCAGACTAGTGTATACCATTCTTGTTCTTGGATTCATAAGTATATAACCAAGTTCTTCATCATTGTATCCCAAGAAGATAAGTTTTTCTGATTTCATATCAAGCTTAGTTCTTTGTTTCTTAGGAATGTGCATACTTGATTTACATCCAAAACTCTAAGGTGTGAAATAGATGGCTTATGCCCTGACCATGCTTCCTGTGGTGTTACTCCATTAAGAGCTATAGTGGGAACTCTGTTTAGTAAATACACTATTGTTTTAGCTGCTTCGTCCCAAAATGTTTTTGATAAACTTGCATCATCAATCATACATTGCACCATATCCATGATAGTACGATTTTTCCTTTCAAAAAAAACATTTTGTTGCGGCGTGTGAGGAGGAGCCATTTGACGACGAATGCCATGTGTTTTCAAAAAATCATTGGACTCATTGCTGGTGTATTCTACCCCTTGATCTGAGCGGAGTGTTTTTATTTTCCTACCAGACTCTGTTTCAACAAGGGCTTTAAACTTCTTGAAAGTTTCAAAAGATTGGTATTTTGTAGAAAGATAGTATATCCACATTTTTCTTGCAAAATCATCAATAAAGAGCATGAAATATTGAAACCCAGAGTGGCTAGGTCTCATTGGTCCTCACAAATCAAAAGATCACCAAGTCAAGTTTTCCTTACCTCAAAATGTACTATGTTTGAATGGCGCTCTATTTTTTTTTCCTGCCAAACAATGTTGACATTTATCTGTACCCCTTTTTAGAGGTGGTAAACCCCTAACCATGTCGTATTGACGAAGTGTGTCAAGATATCCAAAACTCACATGTCCAAGTATTTGATGCCATAGTTGAGATGATGATGTATCCTTGGCTACAAGTGCTTGATCATTTTGTTGAACAAAATCCAATAGAAACATTATTCCCACATTTGAAGCTTTTGCAACAATTTTGGAGCTTCGTGACTTATCTCAAATTAGGCACATATTTTTACCACCTTTATAATCAAAGTCAATTTTGAGATTATGATCTAATAATTGACTCATAGATAAAATTTTTTTAAACCGGGGACAAAAAGAACATCTATAATTTTACAATTATGTTGCCCAAGTGGTAGTGAAATGGAACCAATGCCTTTAACACTGTATGATGTATCATCACCCAAAGAGACATGATTTTTGGTGGGTGTTTTACTCATTATGAAGAACCAATCTTCCTTTCCTGTCATGTGTCGAGTTGCACCTGAGTCGACATACCAAATTTCATTTGTAGAATTGGATACTTCATTTGACTGTGTAGAATAGAGGAAGTCATCATCATCAAATTGATCTTCCTGTTCGGCTACATTTCCTTGTTGATTTGGTTTCTTCTTCCACTTTTGATAATTTTGTCCCTATTTACTCTATTGTTGGCTGATTTTGTTTGTTGGTAATTAGTCTTTTTACCACTTGATGATCCTTGTTGGAATGTGTTGTACCAATTTTTTTAACTCATGTCCTTTTCGACCACAAATAAGACATTTTTTTTGGTCCTTTTGGCCTTGTTGAGTATTACCTTACTTCCGAGGCTATTTACTAGACTTAGCCTATTTTTTTCCTTTTTGATTAGAAGCAAGTGCATGCTCTTCAATTTTAATAGTTGAGTGAATAGATTCCTCTTGTCGTAGCATATTCATTAACTCTTCAAAGTTGTTGTTTGACCAGGTTATGTTTAACACGGTCACAAAATACTTTAAGAAGGAGGAAGAGATCTCAATACTATAGGCATGAGTGATGTTTCGATTACTTCTTCTTCCAAAGCTTGAAGTGATGTACACAAAGTTTCCACTCTTCTAAAAAAACATTTCAACTTTCTCGGTTGTTACATTTTCAAGTTTAATAATTGGCTTTGGAGATGAAGTATTGTGTTCTTATTTTTTGACTCATATATCATTTTTAACTTTTCACAAGATTCTTTTCTTTGTTGTGGACTCGAATATGAGTTTGTACCTCATCTAAAACACTAAACAAGATTATTAACTTTTCTTTTTGATTTTCACAATCAAATGTAGTTTGTTGTGTAACATCATTGCAGATCTTGTTAATGTACCAGAAACAACGGTCCATAGATTTTCAAAATCAAGTTGTGCGTGAATTTTTTTTTCCATGTTGGATAATTATCATAACGCAAAAGTTGAGAATCTGGAAAAATAACTTTGGTGCCGTAATTGTAGCCATTGTGAAAAGTGATAAACAGTAGAAGCAAAAATTGAACACTTTTCCCCCTTAAAGCATGCACACCCCCCAAAAAATATTATTTTATTTATTTTTGGGCTCCTTTTCAGTGTGTATAATGAATTTTTGGCACTATTGGCCCTGTTACAAATTTGGCTCTATGGCCGATTTGCAAAAATAAAATGGCTCTCTTGGCCGATTTGAAAAAAAAAAATTTGGACTCTTTGGCCTCTTTTCAAATACAAAAATCTTATTTTTGCAATTTTTACAAAATAAGTCTTTTCCAAATCTGATAAAAACTAGACCAAGACATAGAGCTCTCAAAAACATACACTTTCAAAAAAAATTGCACCTCAATCTGAGGTACTAGTTGAAAGTTTTGCCTTTTAAATTTGTAATTTTAATATCTTTTGGCCCCTTTCCAAATATGGAATATTTTTTAAAGCGGATTTTTTAACAAAAAAAACTTGGTTTAAAGCTTACATGCATGTGTACATAATTATTTTACCCTCTCGTTAGCCTTGTTTCCTTCGTCTCCTTACGGTTTTATTAGCTTTTATACATATTTTCTTTTACTTCATTTCTGCACAGGGTTCGCTTTTCTCCAACAACATTTTTTCCTTTTTTCCTCTGTGAATTGTAGGATCTGTGTGTGGATGGGTGTGCAAATGGAGGTCGGTTTGCAAACAAGATCGCTTGTTTTCTTCCTTTGGTCGTTAACCGCTTCTATTCTTTTGGCCACTTTTTCCTCTGCTCCCATTCGTACAGGGTTAGATGCTTGGAGACGTCAATTTCGAGATTGATCCAATGCCACAACTCACTGACAGGGTCTAAGAAAACATAGATTAACAGAGGATAATGGGGGTCTCTTATTTTAGAGACAAAAAAAAACCAAAACAATTGCATATAAATTTTTCTTGAATGAAAAACAATATTTTTTAATTCAAGAAGTGAGATTCAAACTATAAATTCAAAAAAATCACTTCCTGTGCAATTTTTGCAGTACTTCTTTTGTTGTTGCTGGTGTGTGGAGTACGAGCAGGGGTTGTGTGAAGAGGTTGGGGTCAACTTTGGATCCTCCTAGCTCAAGCTTCTTATTCCTCCTCCCTCAAACTTCCTACACTCCCTAGCACTCACAGGTTCAGGCTCTTCCAGCTCTGATACCAAATCTTGACAATGAATACTTGAAAACAATATTGACATAGAAGCTTTGCACAGAAACAAGACGGTGCTTGTGTATTTTATTAATATCAAAATCAAGCATTACAAAACAAATGAGAGAGCTACAATATTTATAGATATTGGACAACTTCTATCTCATCCTCAATATATGGAAACAAATCATCTAATCTGAGAAAATATGCATAAATAGCATATTGCCCCTAATTGCCCCTCATGGAAATCATCCGGGAAAAAAATATGCAAGATAGAACATGATCCCACAAACATTGGGATGAGAACACTATCACTTAGTTAACTAACAACAAAGGACAACTAATATTGACATAAGTGTAAAGTATTTAATTAAATACTTTAACTTATTATATTTATTCAAATATAAACTAATGATGAATTAAGCCAAGTTTTATTCATAACAATTTTTAGTTTATCTTTACTTTATATCAATTTTGTTTAACAATGGAGGTTGACATCCACCGAGGAAGTTAACGCTTCTCAAGTCCACTTTTTCTGGAAACCCCCACATAAACCATCTAATCATTTTTATTTCAGTGGGCCTTATTTGCAGGTTTCATCTGATTCGTAGAAGAATCCATCATCATCTTACACATGTATCACATCACATCTGAGGTAACATAAACCCTCCAACATTTATAAGTTTTCTAGTTTCTTCAGTAGCTAGTGCATTCGACTTCATTAGGAATGAAAAATTTGGAAAACATTATGGGAAGTTGATGTCCCAAACATACTAGAAGAAGTTATATGGGTCCACCTCGCAAAAGATAAGTCCCCCGTGGCATAATTTATAGAATTTACGTGCGAGGTGCATTCAAAAATAATCACAAGGCATGAATGGATAAGTGGTACAAGAGGATGCATGTAGTGTTTGAAAACAAATGGTTCATACTAAGGGAGATTCTTGGAAAAATTAGGGATTAGGAAAAGTTTGTAGTAATGCAACACTTTATCCTTGTGTCGTTTATGATGGATAATGGGAAATGGGGCCATGGTGTAAATTTCCATTTGCGTTCACAATGAATTATTTTAAATGTGTAGTGATTATGATTAAGAATGTGCAAAATTTTTCATTTGATGAAGAAAAGGTGGACATATTAGCCTATTTTACATACCACCTTTTGATATAATTCCGAGACAACATACTTAGAGACTTCGAGCTAGACACCTTGGAGTTGAACCTTGTGATGAATGTTACAATAAGAGAAATGGTATACAGGGGTTTTATTGTTTTTTACTAGAAGAAAAAGGATGGGGAAGAGATTAAGGTATGTGAATCACACATGCCACAACAAAAGAAGCATAGAGTGGAGATAAAAAAGAGGATTTAGAGAGGATTCCCCTGATTGAAGAAGAAGAAGAAAATGTTGTGTTTGATCAAGGGTGAATAAAAGAGATACAATACAAGAGAAGGAAGTACAATGAAGGTGTAGGATCCTCTCATCCGGCTAAGGTAAGTCCACTAAGGAATAAGAATGGCCACACAAGAGGGACCAAGTAATTTATGATGGTGAAGAATACATGGAGGAAAATTTGGTAGAAGATTTGAGACATGAAACCTCCACACATGAGACAGAGCCACCATTGGACATGGAGCCTAGCCTAGGGAAAGGAGAAAAGGGAAAACGACATAGAAGCCTTCACAAGGAGAAAGCACCTATGTGCAAAGAAGAGACGCGAAACACCTGTAAGGATTCCAAGGAAGACAATTATAATGATGGAACATATGTAATCAATGAGGATAAGGGCACCAGGGAAGTGAGACCAAAGAAAGGACCATTCATGGAAGAAAGTCGTGAACCAAGGCTAAAGTGGTAAGGAAATGAAGACCTCCCGATCACCACATATGAATTTTTTGATGATCCAATGAAGGTGTTGAGGGTTAGATTTTAGAGCATGGTAAGTAAGGAAAATTTATTCGGATAAGACCTTTTAAATGAAGGAGGAGGGATATTACACATGAAAAATATGTTGTCATGGAGTATGCATATGCACATTTAAGAGACATAGTTTTAGATTAGTGATAGGTCCTACTCCACCGTAGAGTTAAAGAAGCAACCCTAAAGGAGTACAAGATTATTGACCCTATGAGGTTGGTGATGAATAGGAGTGCACAACACCTTAAATATTCTTACATGAAGTGAAAGGTTACATGATGGAATCTTGATAATGGGATACCATGAGGATCAAGGTAGAAGAAAAGAAGAATAATAAACAAGAGATTGAGAGCTTAAAGGATGATATCAAGGGAGAGTAAGTGCACCAAATAATCCTACGATAGAGCATGATCACCTGGTGAAATAGATAATAGGTGTGTTTCCCACTAGTAAGAAGGCTCGGAGGCTGAATATAATGATGAAATGGAGTACCTTGAGGACTTGGTTGTAATGCTACTTCTAAACATCAAGAGTGGTGCGGGGCCATCGAGAATAAGAATTGGTCAAGGAAAAGGAAAATAATAGAGCGGTTGTGGAGGCCAAAATAGCTAAGTTTGAGGCTTTATTCACATAAATTAGGGAAGCCAATAACAAGGCTGATTTGGATTTTGATAGGTGTTAGAAGAGTGACCCTATCCTCAATGCGCACGTTTCCAAATAAGAAGAAGAGCTTAAGGTAATACAGCAAGAAAACAACTAATAATCTTAAGTATATGAAGGTCATGATAGAGACATAAACACAAAAGGAAATGATAAAGGCCATGAGGATATCTTGGAATTACAGATCAAGTAGATCCAACTCCTAGTTATGGAACACATGGATATGCTAGAGGCAAAGACTATAGAGTTGAATGTGGCCATAAAGGTAGTCAAGGGAGAGTGGATGAAGTGACACTGATCGGATTGTAGGCGGTGCCTGGGACGGCCACAGAAGGAGCTCTCGAGTGAAAAAGTTCGAAGATGCATTGAGTGTAGATTTCCCAAATCTCCTCTAACAACTCTGAATCTTGATGCAACATGCACATAAGCTTGTAATTCATTCTTTAGTTCATGGTATTTTGGTCCTTGTTATTTATTATTTGAACATCATTTGATTCATTTATTAGAGAGATAACTTGAGTAACATACTGTCGAGGAAGGGAAATGAATTTAGTGTGGGATAACGTTGAGCGGAAGAATTGGATAAGTATTAGCCACACATGGAGGCTTGGAACTACCTGCGAAAGGGTGCGTGAAGGTACGTGCAAACAAGAAGGATCAACATGCAAAGGTTCACGCATGAGCAAACAAATTTTGGGACTTCACCGATTTTCCAAAGACATAGATAAAAATATAAAAGTAGAGGTGGAGTGGCATCTAAGAAAGGTTTATAATTAGACAAAATCAAGATGGCTTGGGCTATGCAAAAGGAAGCTATATTTGGAAAAATCACATGTAGAGGAAGAAACATATCATGCATAGGTTGAGCTAATAATAGGATTAAATCAAGTCATATATTTAGGTTAATCTATTACTAGAAGGAAATGTAAAAGTATGTAGGTTATTTTTGTACACACACCTATTATTATGAAGGTACATGAAATGGTGAAGGCAAGACCCACCCTATAAATATTGATGATGTACTATTGTTTTAGAAGCTAGAGTATGGAGCTTCATGAGGGTTTTGTGTTGTATAGTCATGGGTGTTGGAATTTTATAGGTCATGTGCAATTATGTATTTAAATAATTATGATGTAATCAGTTAATTTATATGTAGTATAATTATGATGATATTTTGGAATCAAAGTGTTATTATTCACCTTGAATGATGGTTTGTTTCCTTATTATATGTGTTTCAATTGTCATAGTCATACTATTTCTCTATGTATAATTGAATGTCTTAGTCATGAATATAATGGATATGCATGCTAACATTTTGAAAGGAAAAGAAAAGGAGGGACTCAATGGTTACGTGTGCTTCAGTGAGAATCCGGACCTATATAGATGAAGTTCCGATGCCTATCTCTGGTTGGGTTAAACAAAATACGACATACCTCTTTCCATCCGAACAAAAAATTTGCATGGAAACCCAAATTTTCTATTGTACTCTATGCACCTAAACACAAACAAAATAGAATAAACCAAGAAAAATACCTTATAAGCATAAAATATTATCCCAAATCAATGCAAGTAGCACAACATGAAAAATCTTTTAAAATTTTCACAAGAAACTAATAAACACAAAAAAATTGAGAGTGGTAAGAAATCGAAGCAAGTGACATGATTCCCAATAACAAAGTGATACCATGTGAGAGAGTGTGAGCACAAGGATCAAGAAGGAATGTGTGCACATCAACAAAGTTACACTCAAATGGAAACATGATGTAGCTCCAAGTAGTAAGTAAGAAATCAACCACAAGAAATTGTGCATGCAAAAAAAAAAGGTCTGCTCATTCTCATAGATAAAATAAAAGAAGTAAAAATAGGAGTGTTGTGTAACTCCCAATGCAAGACCCATCATACCTCCATAAGGGAGAAATGAGTTACAATCCAAAATAGAATGTAACTCTTGTATGATGCTGGCCGAAACATATGACTGATTCTATGGAATTTTTTTCATATAACTCCTAATGACACCTAATGACCTATGACTCACCTAAGTGAGATGACTTACCATGGGTGAGGGAAATTAACCTAATTAATAAATAAAAGATGAAAAATACCCCTCACACCAACATTTTCCCAATATGCACATCCATATCTCCTTTTTTATCCACTCTATACTGAGATAATTCTTCATCTCCTCTTGTGTATTCAATTTATCATTGTATCATTTAGCGTTATTGTAATTATTAATGTGTTATTCTAGATATGCATGGTTAATTATAAATTAATAAATTCATAATAACCCCTTGTAATGAACCCTTACATCCTATATATTTGCACATCGCATTCTTATTAAGCGTAAAAATCTTTCTCTAAGGAGAAGAAACATAGAGGATGTGTGCACGGGAACAAGGCACATTTTAAGGCGCGAGAGGATAGGGAAGGAAACACATGCCATAATAGTTTGGCTTGGGGACTTAGCTTTTTTGTTATGGATAAGGGATATTTTTAGAGATAGCGTGTGGAGCACACATAGGGATGAAGACTTGCGCTACATGCAATGATATTTTGGGAACAAGTGGTTGATAAGTGCCATGCATGGTTTGAGCTAATAATAGGATTGCTTCTTCCAGTTAACTATAGGACATATATTATTAGAACACTTGCATGTATGCATGTTGTTGTAAAGGCACATGGCTATTATCAGCATGTGACCTATTTTGAGAAGTGCATGGGCGGTGAAGGGAAAGTCCCCACCTATATAAATATGTATTGAACTATGTAGTTTATAATGGACGTGTGTGAACTATTGTAGAGTTATGTTGTTGGATCTAATACGCGCATGACTTATGGATATAATTTATAATGTAAGAAGCTTCTGTGTTTTACAATGTTTAATGCAATGGATTATATTGGTTGGATAATGGTGTTGAACATAACTGAATCTAGTTCATGTATGGTTAATCTTATTATAGTTATTGTTTAATTCATGATTCTCTAAGATCTAGATCTGGATTATGCATTGTGGAATGTTTATGTTTAATTATGGATATGAATATGTTTTATCACCATCACACTAACATCCTACACAAGAAACTCTAAAGAGGGGCTGGTACCTTTGCACACTTTGGGTGAGCTCTCAACTTCAGGGATGGGTGATGTGCTGTGCTTTGGATTTTCTACATAGATTTTAGACTACATCATTGGTTCCATTTTTTAGGACCTATTTTTTATTTGTTTTAAGGATTTTTCATGATGAAGACGTGCACTGGTTGACCACCTAGAACATATTGAGTAGTAGATAATAGATCTAAGAAGACTACGCTCATAGTTTCAACACTAGATTTGAGTTTGGCCTTGACGTGTATGGGTAGAGAAGAACTTGTATGACTATTTATATGAGATATTATTTTTATCTTTCCAAAGAGTTGTCATGCGAGTGGCTGGTTCCTTATGCATCTAAAATGAATTGGATTTATCACATAATTTTTGACGCATGAAGAATTTCAGGCCTTCTATGATGCTGATTTGATTTGGATGCGCATATGAAAAATTGGTTAGGGGTGTTATGAATAAGCTATATTTTAGAGAATTTAATTTCTACTTATTCTTGCTCGAGAGGTAGCTGAGTTCCATTTTTTTCATTATCCTACGGGAACCTATCTCATAAGACATTCCACTTGTGATCAAAATCTTGATGGTAACCTAAACTTGGAAGAAAAGCCGATGGCTAGCTAAACCCTACCATGCATGGGGGATGGAACATGTTTTGTGAAGGATGGTAGACCTAGTGGTAGAGAGGAAAAGAGAAGAAATGTGGCTTAAGTACAATGAGGTATGTGAGAGGGAGATAGAGAAGTAGTGTGATATTGTAGAACAGGATGGCATCGAGGAAAGAGATGCCTCATGAAGGATTTGAAGCTCACGTAGAAGGCTTGGATCTAGGGCATATAGAACTCCCCCATTTGGGAAAGAATGACATTGAACCATCCTCGACCTCACATGGAAGTGCACCAACAAAGACAACATGGGCCATAAGTGTGCATATGAATCTACCTAGCAACCTAGCCCTTGCACTTGGTTTTCCAGTATCTAGTACAACCAGTAGTCAGCAAGCTAGTTTGGGGAGTAGTAGAAAAGGAGTAAATCAAGTAGAAAGTGCATCTATGGCTGGGAAAACATCTTCTTTGTTATTTAGAGGTACCTTTTTAGGTGCATCATCGACACAAAATCAAGTGCACATTCTTTGTGGAATCACTTTTGGGAGTAGTATCACCTCGTAGAATGTAGAGTTCAATTTAGTACCACTATTGGGACACATGGCAATACATCCATTGGTCCATTTACGACTACAAGAGGAGGATTAGGGGGCATAGGTGGATCTATTTCTGGTGGATTTGGTGGGTCTAGAGGTGGAGGTAACACAGGAGGTTACGGATCGGTGGGCATGGTCCTCACCAACCCTGCATATTTACATGGAGATGTCACAACATCTTCCATAGTATAGGGTAATAGAAGATGTTGCTGAGAATGTGCACATGTGTGAGATATTGTGGCATGCAAAGGAATCAAAACTTCGAGTGCAAGGCAATTCAGTTTGCGACTATGTTGCAAGGACCCGCTCATAGTTGGTATAGGAAGTTTGACCATATTAGACTTACATAGATTATGCAAAAGCTTATGGGAGGCTTTCCTTAAGAAGTATCAAGAGTATAATCACACTCAAGGATATTAAGCGGGGTACTTATAAAAGCATCCATGAATATGATGCCTTTTAAGACATTTGTTGTCTAAAATTTATTATGATATTCATGCAATCCAACATGCACATTGGTTCGTTTGGGGCTTGATCACACCCTTTAGGAGGGTGCTATCACATCGACATATATAGACCCATGTGAAGCACTTGAAGCAGTTGTAGACACTAAAATTAGGTCACACTCCCCTTTGGTCCCTCGAAAAATAAACACCCTTCATCACATTAACCTAGCCATGGCCCCCTTCACTCCACTAATATTAATTTAATTAATCTAATTAAATTAATTCATTATCCTCACCATATTTATTATTTAAATATCTTAATTAGGGATAATGTCCACATACATCTCACCTAGACACCTCATCAAGCCAACTCACCCTAAGACCTATTCTTAGTAAGTTGCCATAACTAACTAAGACTTACCCAAACCCTAAAAATCAATGCCTACATTCTCTCTAACCACATTCCCACATGCTTACAAGAAGCTTCTAGTCTAATCCACGGTTAACAACACAAGATCCTAGAAAATCAAGGGGATCTACCTAGTTTAGTAAACCTAGGAAATCCCACCTTGATGATGCCGGTTACCCCTAACCGTCGCCGATTAAGCCGGAACCGCCGTCGGTCACCTTTTAATCCCCAAAACAACCTTATTTTGGAGGTTGGAAAACATTTAGCACATTCTTGAGAGACATCACATCTTCTCGAGAATGAGTTTCAACAAGAACATGCATGCAAGGAAGGAGATCAAGCATTTTCTCTCATGCACAACCATCTAACACTCACCCCAGCAAGGATTTGATCCAACCAAGAAAAAAGGAATACACATGCAGCCCATGCAGAAGCTTTCCTATGATTGGTGATTATCTGCAGTCTTCAATCTCTTACCAGCATCTTCATCCCTCACTCACAAGTGCCCAGGACTAGAATCCAAGTAAGTGGAACGTTGTATTCCTCTGGTTCATTTCATTTCGTCATTATATTGTCACCCTTTTGTTCTCTTGGCCACCCACAGACCTCTCATTAATACTCACCCCTCCATATACCCATTAAAACCTCATCAAATCCCACCCAAACCACCTAATACCTCATTCTGACCAACCAAAGTCCTTTGTGCAATCACAAAGGAGACCCAAAAATTCATTCTGGCATTCCTAGTTTCCACAAGAATCCGCACTTTTGATTCTGACCATTCACCGTCAATCGTCACCCTTAACCAGAATCGATCTCTGTATGTGCCCATACAACCTAGAACAATGACCTATCCACCTAATTCCACATCACCCTTATTCACTTGTGATCTACCTGAGACCTCTGTCAGACCTACAGGGACCCTAAACTAGTTACTTGACCTTTAGATCTTATTTTAACTTAGCTTGTTAGATTAGATCTTTCTTATTGTATTTTGGATGAGATACCCAAATCATTTCAATTACGATAGGATTTATTTTATTACCCGCATTAAATTATTTTAAACAGTGGAATTGATAACCATCTAGGAAGTACCACACTTCCCGGATCTAGCACACACTAGGCAGTTCACACACATATTGTTTAACTCTTTTTGGTGGTCTTGCTTTCCATTACAGGTAGTTCCTCCTAGCCAAAAGGAAGCTCTCACAATCAGTTGTGGATCAAGGAGTCAACACGCGCACAACAACCCATCAACCAACATTTCAATAGGTATTCCTCCTACACCCGTTACCCTATCTGTTTCGTCAATATTTCAAAGAAATGTCTAAGAATCAGGTGAAACATTTTGGCACGCTTGGTGGGACCCATTTGGGGTTCCTTGCATTTTATTCATTCCTAGGAAAATTTGTGTGTTTGTTTCCCTTCTAAAAAGCATACACATTAATTTTCTTCCTTGGTAACCCTCTTTTTCTTTCTATTTTCTCTAAAAGAAACCTTTCTTTTGGTGTACTTAAAAAGAATCATTTCTTCTTGTTTTCTACATTTTAGTGAAAGAGCATCCCTCTTCCTATTCATCCATTTATGTCATCAAACTTCACATTTCGATTTGGGATTAAAATAAGTGCATTTCATTTTGATTTATCGCATTAGCTCACATTAATTAAGGGCAACCTATAAAAGTTTGGAAGTCATTCCCACTGATGGTTGACAAATAAATCATAAAGCACATCTCTCTCTCTCGAGTCTTGACACATTGCACAAAATTCAATATCTTTCCAAAAATTCCAGTCAGTGATCACCTTGATATAAGGATTGGTAGGTACTCCTCATCACTTCTCTGCTATCGATTCATACTTCAGAGTGAAGCCCACCCCCACCATAACATACATGAAACCTCACCTTTTAGATCTCCTTCTTTGTAGGAAGCCATCCTCACCAAAAATTCTATTCTATAGTTCATGAGTCAGTCCTTAAATAGCATAAGCTAAACAAACATAATAGAAAAGGCACTCTTAGGGTCACATTTTTAGGTTTGTGTTTTGAGGTGAGAGGTCATGCTCTTTTTTTTTTTTTCCTCACACACTCCTCATCATAGTTGGTGTATTCTGACTCTTCTGAGTGTTCTGGACCATATTCTCATCATTCTCAGAATTCTAGGTTTGATTCCTCATCAAATTTTAATTCACAACCACTTTTCTTTCATCACTGTTTCAATTCCACAGATGACCAGGTGTCGGGCCGAGTGACCGTCGTTGGTTACCCTCATCGACTGATCAATAGTTATACCCAACCAGCATTAGTTCTAGGTCCTTTTGTTAACCTACCCAAAAGGACATCTATTCATTTTCTTCCACTTTTCACAGTCCACATCCCTTGTAAAACTCTTTATCATTCCCATTGACTCACTGTTCATTTTCTACGTGTGACAGCAATGTTACCTATGATCGACATTGGTTTACCCTAACCAACATCGGTTAGCTTATGTCACTTTCCAGCAAATTTTTTGTACCTAATCCACTTTTTACCACCTGTTTCACCTGTCCCTGTGGTTTTTCTATGTCATTTACAAAGAACTAACCCAACTTTGATCGATCTTGGTTCACATGGTGCTTGAGCCAAAGATAAGCAAGTGTGCTCTCGTATTTCATGCCAATTGTCAACCAATCCCACCTAGTCATTCACCACCTTCTATTTTATCACCCACCATAGATCCTATTCAACCTATCACTATCACTACCAGGAGATGAGGAGTTAGCGTGACTCCTTGACCAAAACCCCACTACCTTGAAGTTTTATCTTTCCCACTCGTCCAATTGAGATGCATCGGGTCGTTGATATATGACATGCCCGTATCTATCCTCCCAACTTTCGCTCCCACTCCTACGTCAGCCCCATCTGGATCCCTGCTACCTACCTCCACCTTACCCCCAGTCATTTCACAGCTAGGTCCTATACCCGCTATGACTTTGTCATGTTTGTTACCTCCATTGCACCCGCCACATCCACCATACCTTCGACAACCACCCAAAACACAACCTCAGTCCACCCTAATGTCTCGCATATACCCATAGCTACATTACCACCTCCATTGTCGGTGACCCCTACCCCTTTTCAAAACGTGGTCCTTTCCATTCCACAATCATTAGTCCGCATTGCCACTAGGGTTACCATGACCCTTCTACCTCCATATACGTATTATCAACAACCTCTTGTTTCATCTGTTATTCATTCTAGGTATGTACCCCCTATTTCACTACCTCCTTCTCAATCTACCTACACAGACAACACCATATACTAGAGTGCCACCCCCATTACATGCCCAAAACCAACCCTCTCACACTACAGGGCACCTAATCATCGCAACCTACCAACAAATTAATTAAATTAATGATGGAAAATATCTGAACATTGGAGGCATCGGTTTTTGCTCCTTTAACACTCTCACCTACGATGATATTTTCAACGATCCTATCCAACCATCCATTCCTATTCTTCCATACCTCGTGCATTGGGAGATGCCTAAATTCAATTGTTTCAATAGAAAGGAAGACCTCCAATAACATTTGCGGTCGTTCAAACACGGATGCTACCTAATCGCTCATGATGATGCTTTGCTCCCGAGAACCTTTCCCATGTCTCTGACTAGGGATTGCATTAGATTGGTATAGTGGGTTACCTAGACACTCTATATTCTCATTCAATCAGGTAGCCCAAGCCTTCTTAGATCACTTCTCCATCAATATCATCAAGAAGGTTACCATGACCAACCTATACTCCACGGTCAGTATGAGGATGAATCTATCGTAGATTTTGTCGCTCGCTGGCATAGCCTGATCAATAAACTCACCTTCCAACTACCACAAATAGAACTCAATGAGCTCTTCACGTGGGATTATGCTAGATATATCTCACCGACCTTCGTAGGTCCAAACCTTCCGAACATTTGATGAAGCATTCACTATGGCATGAAAGCTAGAGATTCGGGCCATTAAAGAAAAAAAAATCAAATTACACACTAATAATGCGGCATTCAAGTTGAGTGATACCTCTTCTTCTTCAAAACCAAAAAAATTATTCAAAAGCTAAGGGCACTTTGCTAATGCAATGGTACTCAAGTCCGGCCTAGCTCATCCATCAAATAAGGGTACCCCTCATCTAATCTCTCACCCATCCAAAATTTTCAATTCAGATGAGAACAATGGAAATACACCCCAATTGGGAGCCCTACTCTTCTATCTTAGAAAATCTCATCAAAGCTAGGTCCATCACCCTTCTGTCTATAAAACCACACACTAGTTTTGACCCTGATCGCCCCATGCTTGCATGGTATAAAGAACATGACTTCTATAACTATCATCGAGTAAAGCGTCATAGTGATGGCAATTGTATCAATTTCAAAAACATTGTCCAATAAATTCTTGAGAAAGGTGAGTTAACTGTGGATAATCCCAATGCACCTACTAACCAAAACCTACACATCTTCAAGAAACCATTTCCTAATCATGCCCCTTCATCTGATCAAACCGGTGAGGCCTCAACTCATGATACCCATACCCACGAGGTCCACGCTATTTTTAGTGACGCACCTATTGCTTCCCATATTCCATCCATAGAGGAGATTCTAGCCCACAATCCTCCTTCCACATCAAAACCAACCTCCCTGTTCCTTCACCCATAGAGGAACACCTTTCACCTCCTTCCTCACCTATGGAGGAGTCTTCCGCTAACATCGAGACCATTTCACCTTTGGCTTCTCCACCTAGAGAACCGATACCCACAATACTTCTTCAGTCCATGGAGGATACTTATTTACCTCCTCCACCCATAGAGGAGCTCCCATCATCTCCTCCCCCTATCACAAACCCTATTGAGATACCTTTTCCTCTTGGTGAGCATTCTCCATCAGCTACCCAAGATCTTACTGAGGACCTACTTTTGGCTCTCTTACCCATGGAAGCTGAAGCTAGCCAATTCCCCATCTCTAAGACACATTTTACAGGAATTTCCATTAGGTCCTCTTCAATTCCACCTACAGATGTGCCATTCTCACATTTGGCCAATCACTTAGATTATGTGGATAGGGCCTTACTTTGGGGGCACCTTTTTCTTCCTGTCTCAACACAGATGCAACTGTCACTTGCTGATACTTCCACTATCTATCCAAAAATATTTCGACCAATTGAACCGAACACAACCACCTCTATCACAACTTCTTCCACGACACCCATCATAGCTCAACATACACCCTTACCCATAACTCAATCTACATCTAAACCCAAACCCACACCTACAACATCTTCCTCGAATAAACCTATTACCACTTTAGGGGTCACCCCAACCACCAGCCTTACTCATCCACCTATCAAACTGGATTTAGCTACATCCTCCAAAGTCAACACCACACCTACTTCAACACCCAAATAGAAGAACCAAACCCATAGAACTCATACCCTTGCTATGTTAATCACACTTGCACTCGTCCCGTCCATCTTAGGACCTCAACTTCCTAACATGGTTAAGAAACCTCTACCCATCATTAAACCAAAAACACAATAACCCATCCCTTCCTCGCAAACCTCTAACCTACCCAAGTGCCCAACATGACTTACACCCACACCTGCAACATCTTTACCACCCATACCTCCAATACTCTCTGTAACTTCTTCACTACCCACTACACTTCAGTCTCTATCCCTCACACCCCCTGCACGACCCGCATCATCTACCTTCACAACACCTCTGTTATCCCTTGGGTAACTCATCCTCTTCCCCCATCTACTTTTCCTTCTAGACCTCGTACACCCATATCACCTTTACCCAAGACGGTGCAACCCAAAGCCAAAACTCTGCTACCTCCCAATAAGGTAGTCAAAACAACCACACACCCTCCTACCCATTCATCTACCATACCCCTACCTAAACAAACATGAACAACACCCAAAACCATGGCTCAACCCACTCCCCCTCCTGCAAGGACCATTCCTCAACAATCAGTCATACCTACACCCAAACCCACTTTCACCTCTCATTGTGACCCACTAGTGGGGTCCTATGCCAAAATTTTAACCAACCTCCTTGAGACTTCTGTTATCACATTGCCACCACTCAGACCTTATGACCCCCTCAAACCCAAGCCAAAGGGGTTTGATGACACCAAAATTTTTGCCTACCATCATGTGCCAGGGCACGATGTGGAGAACTACAAGGCCTTGAAAACCATGTCCTTATCCAGTTGTGTCCTCCAAATCTAACTTTGATGATGATGACCCTACCTCACCAAAACCCATTCCCACACTATCCACTCAACAACCATGACCTCCACCCCAAAACTCCTAGAACCACCTCCAAGATTCAAAATTAACATGGTTCACATCAAAGAACTTGCCACACCACCACCCAAATGTCATTGCACCTAGCTCACCTCACAGGTTTTTCTCCTTTGGTAGGTTTTTTCCTGTCATGTCATTATACCACTCACCCTACACCTTCTCCATTTGCCAACTCCCCTTAAATCAACATGATACACATTACTACCCATGCTTAGAAGGATAAAGGTAAAGAAAAGGCAACTGACCCACCAACCAATCCTATACCCAACATACCATCTACACCCATACCTAAAATCACTATTCACAGCCCCACATACCCCATTTCTAATGGAGTCACACATCGCACCATGCTCAAACAATTACACTAGTCTCCCCTCAAAATGTCCTTATATGACCTCATCCAAACATCAAAATCTCATCATCAAGATCTCATGGAAGTTCTCCAATATATTGAGGTTTTTCCTAATGACCCTACACCCATAGCCTCCATTATCACACACCATAATGTAGCCTTTCTCACCAAATTACCACCTTTATCCACACCACAATCTACTCACCATGTAGCCTCACTTAGCTTCTCGTAGAAAGAGATCGTGCCACACCAAAATGATGACCCAGGACCTAGATCTCTTCATCTTTGTCCACATCGATGACATACGAGTGTGATGGGTGATGATTGATGGGGGAGCTATCTTTAACATCATTTCATCCCATGCATTCACTCAAATGCACATACCCAATAATTACATGCATAAACATCCTATTATGTTTGTTCATTCAATGAGCGTTATCATCTCCACATTAGGCACTTTGTCATCCTCCACATTCACGTGGGCCCCTGCACTATCCTGCACTTATTCTATGTCTTGGAGGGGAGTTTCAATATAACTTGTTGCTTGCGGACCACGGATTCATGTTATGGGGTGAGTTTCTTTGACTTTGTATTGTTTTGTAAATTTTGAGCATGAAGGACATACCTATACTATCCTAGTATATCCATCACCTTTTAAACAAGCAACATGCTTTACCAATGCAATGATGTGCTCATACACATTAAGGCGTCTACCTCCGTAACCACCACCACTTCACCTACACCTTCGCTTACCAGTACAGTCACTACCTCAACCACACATACCTCCTCCATTCCTACCACTACCACAACCTCCACGGCTGACCCATCAGCCTCCCAATCTGTTAACTCCACCTTTGCATTGACCTTTGACACATCATCCATTCCAGCTACCTACATACCAACCACTGATCCCTTAGAAGGTGTTTTTCAACGCCTCACTCTGGGGGAGTACCGCCTATATAGCGTCAACACATTTCTTACTCCACAAGAGTATGGAAGTCTTCACCAACATCCTCACTATGATCACCACATAGGAGAGTACCTCCTTTATGGTCCTCCTCACCTTCATACCAGTCTCACCTATGGGGGAATTGATACTACCACTTACACACCTGAACCACCGTCACAAACCCACCCATTTTCCACTGACTTCTAGTCTCTCACCAATCGCCATTTTTCCCACACCTTCATGCACTAATGTGCATGGAATGGTTTTGGTTTTGGCTTTTATGAGCAAGGCTTCCATACCGTTATTCCATGCACCACCCACAAAAATAATGACTATAGTGGTATTGGCTTTCTTGAACCACCTACCAAACAAGCTCACATTGAACTCATCAAGGACATCAGCTCTTCTCTGCCTTCTTAATCCAATCCACCTTCATCACCACCTTCGCCGATGGATTCAATGGATTATGTATGTATCCCTCCTTTTTTTTTTTTTATAAACACCATTTCCTTAGGGCCTTTGACTTATCAATGTGAGGGCGAGGCCCCTTCCTCTCTTCCCTTCCTGTATCCTAAAATGATCGATGACGATACACCTTCAATTAACGTTGTTCAATGTCAAGATGATGAATCTATACTCACCTACCTTGGTGCAGAAGAATCATATATTCATCGGTCGTTACCTTTTGAGACACAAACCATGTTGAATGAATTGACTATCAAGATCAACATTCACACTCAAGATGACCCACACATCCTAAAGATCGGTCAATCTTTAGATGCTACTAAATAGGAAGCCATCACTTCTTTTCTCAAAGATCATAACCATGCTTTTGCTTGGTCTTATGCAAACATGCCCAGTATTGACCCCACCATAGTGGTCCACAATATCGTCACTATTCCCAATGCCAAACCCATCAAACAAAAGCTGAGGAAAATTCACCCTCGCATTTCCCTTCTCGTGAAAGAAGAGCTTCAACATCTTCTTTCTATTTCCTTCATATTACCCATTGATTATCCTCACTGGATTTCTAACATTGTCCCTGTCACTAAGATGACAGGGGGACTCCACATTTACACAGAATTTTGTGACCTCAACCTAGCCTGCCCATAAGAAGAATTTCCCTTACCCGGTATTGATCAACTAGTTGACCTTACTGCTGGTCACGAGATGCTATCACTCACGGATGGCTTCATGGGTTATAAGTAAATCTTTCTTGCCCCGGAAAATCAACACAAGACCTCATTCATCACCCCTTGGGGGACCTTCGGCTATCGATTCATGCCTTTTGGCCTTAAAAATGCTAGTGCCACATATTAGTGGGCTATGACTTACATATTCCATGACATCATGCATCACATATTGGAAGATTACGTGGATGACCTTCTTGCCAAATCTAAACACCACTCCAAACACCTTCCTATCCTCAAAACCATTTTTACCACCTCATTAAATATTATGTTCACCTTCACCAAAGAAGTGTCTTTGTGGTTATCTCGGAAAGCTCTTGGGATTTATTGTTTCCTTACGTGGTATAGAAATTGACCTTGCTAAAGTCAAGGCCATTCTGGAAATGCCTCCGCCCACTAATCTTAAACAACTCGGTAGCACTAAGGTAAATTGTAGTCACTCACGCTTTCATTTCACAATTATTTGATCGGTGCCAGCGATTTCATCATCTTCTCAAGAAGGATGTCTCCTTTAAATGGGATGATGATTGTCACAAAGCTTTTGAGGCCCTGAAATAGTACCTTCTCTAATCACCCATGCTCATTCCACCTAAGGATGATCAACCTTTCTACCTATACATCTCGGCTACTCTGAGATCACTCCTTGGGAGCCATGCTTGCTCATCGCGATGAACATAGGAATAGGTAGTTTATTACATAATCCAGTACTCTTTTGGATTACAAACCCGATACACCCATCCCGAAAAAATCTTCTTAGCCATAGTTTTCATTGCCACTAAACTCCGCCATTACCTACTCAACCACAAAACCTATGTTGTGACTAACACCGACCCTTACATTTCATGTATGCCAAACCTTATCAAAATCAAGGTGCCACTAGATGGCTTATGATTTTAGCATACCTTGACCTCAAATTCATTCATCAATAGTTCATCAAGGGTCAATTGTTATCAGCGACCAATTGGTCGACACACCTATTTTTGAGGATCAACTCTCTAATTTTGACTTTCCAGAGATGAGTCAATTGCTTCCCTTTTCTCGGATGAACTCCCTTACCAAATGACACTTTTCTTTTATGGTTTAAAGTGTCAGTGTGGGGTGGGGCTGGTATTATCCTCATTCCACTTGATGATGAGCCTATGCCTTTGGCTTTCAAACTTGATTTTGAATGCACAAACAATATCACAAAATATGAAGCACTCGTATTAGGTCTCCAATCCGCCTATGCCCTAGATGTCAAATCAATCAACATCTTCGGTGATTCTCAATTTTCCGTAAACCAAGTCAATGGTATATACCAATGTCGTAACGAGCTTCTTCAAAAGTATAAACATCATGTAGACATAATTTTGACCACCTTTGACCATTACACCCTTCAAACCGTCCCACGTTCAACCAACAAATTTACAGATACCATGGCCTGCTTGGCTTCCCAAATACCTGCTTCACCCACTGATTCTAAAATCTTTATCACCATACAACGACTCCAATCACCTTCTTATTTACCATGTGAAGTTTACTCTATCGGAACCACTACCTCGGACCCGAGTGACCTTTGGTACAAACAATACTCTCGACTATCTTTCTCTCTCCATCTTACCTCCTGATCTCACCCGTAATGGACAATGCACCTTCCTTAAAAAGGTCTCTCGTTACGTCATCATGGGGGCCTCCTCTATAAGTGCGGCTTTGATGGTATTCTCTTACGATGCCTCATGAGTTCTGAAATTCCTTATACCATTAAGGAAGTTCATGATGGCATATGTGGAGGTCACTTCAGTGGCCTTGTTGTTGCTAAGCATATTCTTCGCCTAGGCTATTACTAACCGACCCTTAACTATGATTGTTGCGACTACGTCAAATGTTGTGTAAAATGCCAACAACATGCCAACCTTCATCACACACCTAGTCACGCCTTACAGGTCACCTATGACCTTTGGCCATTCTCTCAATGGGGTTTGGATCTTATCGGAGAAATCAATCCCCATTCTTCCCAATGCCATCAATGGATCATCACCGCTACCGAATACTATACAAAATGGGTTGAAGCCATACCACTCATCTCCACAAAAGCCGAGAAAATATGTGAGTTCATCAATCATCACATCATTTGTCACTTTGGTGTTCCTCATCACCTCATCACTGACAATGGAAAACAATTCAAAAACAAAACATTGCAAAAACTTTGCGACGCCTTCGCATTCAGCTAAGTTTCTCATCACCTTATTACCCACAAACCAATGGCCAAGCCAATCCACTAACAAAACCTTAAACAAAATTCTCATGAAAGTGGTTAATGATACTGGGAAGGATTGGCATACACACATTCCTTTTCCCTATGGGCATACCGCACTAGTATTCGCACTTCCACTTTGCTGCCACACCATTTTCTCTAGTCTATGGTACAGAGGCTGTTCTACCTCTTGAAGTCCAAATTCCCTCACTCTGCATTTCTCTCCATGACATGCTCAATGATGATGACTTTCATCAAGACCGTTTAGCACAAATTGAGTTATTAGATGAACATTGTCTTAGTGCTTTGGATCACCTTCAAGTTTACCAAAAATGTATCAAACATGCCTATAACAAACATGTCCGTGAACGAACCTTCCAAGTCAGTGACCTTTCCTAAAATAAAATCAACATGTAACCAAAATAGAAAAAGTAAATGGGGAAAATTTTCTCCTAATTGGCTTGGACCATACATCATGACTCATACTTATGGATCAGGTGCTTATCATTTATCTTCACTTGATGGTAAACCCAAACCTGAGCCCCTTAACGCCTTACATCTTCGACCATTATATTGTTGAATTTTAGTCCTACCTCACCTTTTGTCTCTTTCCATGCTCGTCCCTTGAGCGCTATCCACTTCATACACCTTACCAATGATTAAACAAGAATCATGTGAGTACCCATCACTGTTATATTCTCTTGAATATGTGTACCACGGTGCTACACATAGCATGATTCTCATGGATATTTTTCATCTACCTTTAGATGAGATCCCATGGTTGTTTCACCCTAATTTTTGAACAAGAATCTTATTCTTCACCTTAGTCTTGTCCATGACTTCAAAGCCCTCACATGGGACCTAACTCCTTGAGTCAAAATTCTAATCAAAATATGAATCCCTCAAAAGGAAATCTTCCTCTCAACAATCACTATTGTAAATAGATTGCTCCTTGAAGGACAACTATGTAAAGAGAGAGAGAGAGAGAGAGAGAGAGAAGTGGAAGCTTCCCTCATCGATCAACTCCACAAAGACCTCAAGGAGTTAAATTCCTCATCCCATATAGACTTCCTTCATCGATCAGTCTATCTCAAATACAAGTCAACAAATTTTTTTTTAGTCATGGACTTGCCCATTGTGACCTTGGATCTCTTGCCCGAAGAGCATGCTACCTCATGCCACATAAAAAATTAACCACCTTTCACCCTTCTCACCATTCCCACTCCCATTTCCTACCACCTCAAGGGACCTCTTGGAAACCAAGACATTTGGTGATCATGTGACTACTTTTCACCTTAGAACAATCAATCATGTAATGTCTTTAGGGTCTTACGTTCATCACCTCCTCCAAGGTATGATCTACTTGGTATGATCCTAACCAATTAGGTGGCTTTATTGCCCCTCTTATCTTTTGACCATCTTTATTTATGTTTTGATTACCTTATACAGGACTTGGTCCTCGATGCTTACCTTTGGGGTAATCTTCTTCTTCTTTCACCACAATCGACATCACCTATACCAATTTTCCTATAACCCACCCACACCTAGTAGACCTAAACCCACAACATACCTAAAACCTACTAACTCATTTTCATACCTCATCCTATTCTTCCCTAGCTCATGGGAGAACTACATCAGCCTGAGGTCCTTTTCACCGGGACTATGTAGGCAACACTCTGAGGGCATGGGGCCCTTGGAGGTTAGCTTAGCCACTCTCTACCCTAAACAATTCATCTTTCATCTTCCTCACATTACATCATACCCTACTTAGTTTCCCTTTTATATCCAAATTTGAAAATTAAACCACATATATAACAAGTTGCTTCATATTTTAATCCTCATCACAACATACATTTATTACGACTACCATTTCTCTACCATCATCATGCATGTATTATACCATATCTCACATATGACCCATATATTTATTTCACAAAATAATGAATCACAACTTCAACTACTTTTAACTCAATCCATGCCTAACCAAACTGACTCAATCTATTCCTATGACCTAACTCAATCATCCCTAAAACATAACTTGACTCGATCCATGCCTATGACCTAACTCAATCATGCCTAAAATATAACCTAACTTTCTATCCATGCCTATGACTGACTCAATAATGCCTAAAACATAACTTTGACTCAATCCATGCCTATGACCTGACTCGATCCATGCCTATGACCTAACTCAACCATGCCTAAAACATAACCTGACTCGATCCATGCCTATGACCTAACTCAATCCATGCCTAAACCAAACCTGACTTCATCATGCCTAACTCACCTAATTTCCATCCATATCAAAATAATAAATCGAAAGTCTCATCAAAACATCAACAAATCAAGAATCTCATGTATCTCATCATATAAATAAGTGTGTATCTCAATACAACATACATGGATGTCCCATCATGTCCATCATCTCAAAATCATTGGCACATAGGCCGATACTCAATACAAAATGTCATCGGCACATAGGCCGGTCTCATATACAATAAAATAATGAACCAATACAACTATCTCTCGACACATAGGATGGTATATATCACAAAAATGACTATCATACATCAAATATCAAAAGCCCCATATCAAGCATCTCAGTGGATATCCTCCATCTTTGTATCACCTGTACCCTCTGCCTCCTCGGCCCCTGTCTGGTGACCTGCTAGCATCTCCCCACCCATCATAGGTGGTGGTTGAGTCCTTGCTAGCGCCTCACCTAGATTTGGTCTCCATGTGCTAGTGTCATCTCCTTAACCTAGCCTCAAAGCTCGATGGCCCCCTGTGCTCTCTACATTGTGAGTGTGGGATCTAGTCCTCTCACTCAACACTGTTGTGCTGGTACTCTCCATAGGATAGAAATTCTATCCCGACCACCATCAATTGGTCTTGGTAGTATCTGGCCTCACCTAGGGCATCCTATAACCTAGATATAGGCATGGTCTGTGGTGGTCCCATAGGTCTTAGCCCCTGTGCACATCTCACGGGACCTGTCCCACTCCTACCTGTATGAATTTGGTCCCGTGTGGTGGTGCCCCCTACCCCTGTGCATGTATCTATGGTAAGGCCCCAATCTATGCTTAATGTAGCTATGGCTAATCGGCCTGTAAACTTACCACCTATGCTTGTAAGGCCACTACTGACCATCATCCCCCTCTCCATCTCCATCCCCACCACCAGGCCATCTGGGCCTGTAGACTAGCCACATGTACATGTAGCTTGGCTACCTCTGCCTCTGTGCTCTCTAGTTATGTCTGCACTATACCCAACTAGGTAATCAGAGTAGCCACCTGCCCTTGTAGGGCGTATCTCTGCACCGTGATAGTGGCTAGATCCAGCTGCCCTAGTCTTTGTGGTATGGCTCGTAAATGCACCACCCACCACTATCTGTACATGTCTGTGACCCCGACATCATCTATCCACCAGTCCACTACCTAGTCCTCCTACCTTGTGGGAACTGTAGGCTGTGGTAGAGGTAAGGGCCTCTCCATGTTGTCTCTCCTATATTATGGGAAGGGAAGAGGTATGTCCTGTAATAGCCAAACTACCGCCTGACTCTGTCTACCAGGGATCATCTCGTGCTCCCCGACATGACGACCTTGTATCCATCTCAAAAGTTAGAGCTCAACTAGCTCCTCATGCATATGCCTATATGAGGGGAATCCCACATACGGCCTCCATATAATGTCCACTCCAGACAACCCCTCTAATAACCACCGAAAATAGGCCACATCATATATGGGCCTATTAGATCTCCACTCTCCAATAACAGGCACCCATCACTGTACCCACCCACATAAATATCGGTTGGAATGCATCTACTCGAGGAATCCCTACTAGCCGCACACAAGCTATGTGCTCATAAGCCCAACAATATAGTAAGAAGAAGTCTGACATAGGATGAACCTACATAGCCACTTGTAGGCCCATAACTCTCTATATATAGCTATACTAAGAATGTTGGCACCCAGGAAAAGTAGGTCTCCTCTATCATCATGTCGTGGAGTACCCCCATCAATGATCAAGGAAAACGTCCACCCTCTACATCTAGCGGTCTGAAAGCAAAGCACACTATCTCCATCAAAAGAACCACTAGCCTCATCTCCTTCTGGAAGAGCTAGGTACATCTCTCCATATCGAATGTTGGCACTATGGAATGTTAGCTCAGCCATCCCCTCACCAAACACCATCAGCATTAGCTCCTCCGAGGCCTTGGAGGAGATAGAGTAGACCTGCGTACCCAATATGGGTAGCCATAGAATCCTGAACATGTCCTCTAGGGTGATAGTGATCTCACCTGTCGGCTGCAAGTGGAACATGTTGGTTGCGAATCCCATCTATTGATGAGTGTGACCATCAAACTAGGCTACCGGACTATATGCCGTTAGCGTTGAACTCCACTCAAGCCCACCACCTCCACATGCAGGCTCCTTGGGGTTCTTTGCACTATGCACTATCACAAGCAAGGCGGAACCCTGTCCCGCATATGTAGCTGATCTCTCCCCTACATCCAATATAAACAATACATTAATCTACATTTATCACACCCACATTTTCCCCTATCATTTCCCAACAACCTACTTTACCCCTACCCATCTTAATCACCCAACCTATGGCACTTTGGCCCCTTATCCCCTAAAACCTGACTGGTGTTAGTTCCTTTCACCGACCTCGGTCACCCCTTAACCGGCATCGGTCACTTGTTTTGTGGTGATACCGGTTTCATATTATTGATGTCGGCCAAATTTGACCAACACCGGTCACTTGTCACGGTAAAAACCGTGATCCCCAAAACCCCCTTTCTCAAAAAACTTCCCCCTTGCCCGTTTACCCACCTAAAATTACCTAAACCTCCCTTGCACCTCATCCCATCCCCTCCTCTCCCATTTATTTCCCTCCCCATTCCTATTTTACCCACTTTTCCCCCATTCCCAAATTTAATTTTTCCCCCACCCAAAACAACAACTACAACAACACTCTACCAATCATCTAATCTATCTAACCAAATACAACTAAAGTTGGATGCTTACCTCATCGTGTTGCCATCGTCTCGGTGGCACATCTGGCCGCTGCACCGGTGGCCCACCCAATCCCTCTCTAGCCTCTGCCATCACTAAATCTCCCCCCACGCATCTCCAACCAATCGAATCACACGCACCGATCCTGTGGACCCACCTCTCACCAACCAATCACCCATTGTTCACACCACTAACTCAATGCTCCATTTTGTCTAGACACTTTTCTCTCTTTTCTCTCTCTTTTGTCATTTTCTCAATTCACTAAATGATAAATGAATAACAAAAAACATGGATTTTTGTTTTTATAACAAACCTGACCTAACCGATGCCGGTTCACCTTCACCGACATCGGTCTCATGCCCTACCTTCTATGGACAATTGCCTATGCGGTGTCAATTACCCTTTAACCACATCGGTCACCCTATCTTGCACAAAACCCACCATTTTACCCTATTACCCGCTTATCCCTCCTTTTTTTCCACACCTACCCTTTACCCTACTCATTTACCCCACCTCACCTTTACCCAACCCATTTACTACCTCCCTTTGTCCTCCTTTGGGGACTCTTTATTTTCCTCATTCCTCGGCCTTACCCGTGCTATGACCTAGATTTTTGGCCCTGGACCATCGCTAGTGACCTTTGACCTCATGTGTTCACTATACCTTGTGGGCTATTACCTGTGTTGTTGACCTAATGACCTTACCTAGCCTATTGCTATGACCATTTATCCTGACCCTACCTTTGGTGTACCGAACATACCTAAACATTCCTACACCTAACCTACATCATGTTTCCTAACCATATCCTATACCTTGGATACCGGAATCACTTCAACCTTGTTTGGATAAACCTATCAACCTTAGACGATGTAGAGTTTGACTACTCTTTAACTTTGGTCACATGTTTTAGTCTATATGTGTGTGTGTGTGTGTTTTTATTATTACTACCTTTGACCCTAACCCATAACCTAGATTACCCGAGTAGACCTTTAACCCTTTTTCCCCTGTTCCCCACCTTCCCTTTCTCACATTTACCTTTTATCAAACCACTCATCGATTTTTCCTTCTACCTCGTCAGTTCTTGGTTTGAGGGGGATCACCTTCACCCACACATGGGGAAACCACATCTTATTTTTGTTAGCGTCACTTACCAATACAAGCTACGCAACAAAAGGGGCAAAATGTAGACACTAAAATTAGGTCACACTCCCCTTTGGTCCCTTGACAAATAAACACCCTTCATCACATTAACCTAGCCATGGCCCCCTTCACTCCACTAATATTAATTTAATTAATCTAATTAAATTAATTCATTATCCTCACCATATTTATTATTTAAATATCTTAATTATGGATAATGTCCACATACATCTCACCTAGACACCTCATCAAGCCAACTCACCCTAAGACCTATTCTTAGTAAGTTGCCATAACTAACTAAGACTTACCCAAACCCTAAAAGTCAATGCCTACATTCTCTCTCACCGCATTCCTACATTCTTACCAAAATCTTCCAATCTAATTCATGGGTTAACGACACGAGATCCCAAAAAATCAAGGGGATCTCCCTAGTTTAGTAAAACTAGGAAATCCTACCTTGACGGATGTCGGTTACCCCTAACCATCACCGGTTAAGCCAGAACTACGTCGGTCACCTTTTAATCCCTAAAAAACCTTATTTTGGAGGTTGGAAAACATTGGCACATTCTGAGAGACATCACATCTTCGAGAATGAGTTCCAACGAGAACATGCATGCAAGGAAGGAGATCAAGAATTTTCTCCTACACAGCCATCCAACACTCACCCCAGCAAGGATTTGATCCAATCAAGAAAAAGGAATACACATGCAGCCCATGCAAAATCTTTCCTATGATTGGTGATTATCTCGTAGTCTTCAATCTCTTACCAACATCTTCATCCCTCACTCACAAGCACCCAGGACCAAAATCCAAGTAAGTGGAACGTTGTATTCCTCTGGTTCATTTCATTTCATCATTATATTGTCACCCTTTTTTCTCTTGGCCACCCAAAGACCTCCATTAATACTCACCCCTCCATATACCCATTAAAACCTTGTCAAATCCCACCCAAACCACCTAATACCTCATTCTAACCAACCAAAGTCCTTTGTGCAATCACAAAGGAGACCCAAAACTCATTCTGTGAGCATTCCCAATTTTCCACAATAACCGGCACCGGTTACACCCAACCGTCGTCGGTCACCCTTAACCAGCATTGGTCTCTGTATGTGCCCATACAACCCAAAATAGTGACCTATCCACCTAATTCCACATCACCCTTATTCACTTGTGATCTACCTGAGACCTCTATCGAACATGTAGGGACCACAACCGATTACTTGACTTTTAGATCTTATTTTAACTTATCCTATTAGATTAGATCTTTCTTATTGTATTTTGGATGAGGTACCCAAATCATTTCAATTACAATAGGATTTATTTTATTACCCACATTACATTTTTTAAACGGTGGGTGACAGTCGTTTAGGAAGTACCACACTTCACGGATCTAGCACACACTATGTAGTTCACTTTGCACATATTTTTAACTCTTTTTGTGGTCTTGCTTTCTATTACAGGTAGCTCCTCCTAGCCAAAAGGAAGCTCTCACAATCAGTTTGTGGATCAAGGATTCAACACGCGCATAATAACCCATCAACAAACATTTCAACAGGTATTCCTCCTATGCCGTTACCCTATCTATTTTGTCGAATATTTCAATGAAACATCTAAGAATCGAGTGAAACAACAATGTTACACACCGATCTATTCGAAGTATAGACACTAGAGTAAGCCCATTCTTGGAAGCACAACTTGCAACTTAGATTAGTTAGAGGAACTATTAGCCAATTCAGCACATGAGACACGTACTGGGATTTGGTGTATAGATTATTAAGTGGAAGGGAAAACCAAGGATAATTTTCCCCATAATTCAGTACGTTCATTATTGTTAGACTGTGAGATATGTCATTTAGACCATGATGCAAGAAGATTACTTTTTATTACAAAGCGTGATCGGAAAGAACATATCTTGATATTGTAATATTTTTCATTCCACAACTCACAATCTGACGTAAGACTGAGATTAATTGGTCGAGATCCATCATGCCATCGATATTGGTGTGTGACAGACAAGAGTATCAGATAACTCTAAAATTAAAAATGAGCACCATGATCATGATCACAACCAAGGGCATTATGATCGGAATGAGGGACGCTTTGAAGGAATTCATGGCAAAGGTCGAGGATACCATGGTGGATTCGGGGGATGAGGCCATGGTGGTGGATGAGGCAAGTTTCCTCATGGAATGTGTTTTACATGCGGATCTCCTGACCACTATAGGCATGAATGCCCTCAAAATATTACTTTTTCTTTTTGTGGGAAGAATCATAATTATGAGGAATTCCTAGACTTATATGAGCATCTTAACAAGCAACATAAACAGGAAAACAAGGGCACATGGATGATTAGAATACATCGAGCTACAAAAATCGGTGGATTCCAAAGTTGGAACTAGAACCTAAGGTAGTGCATATGAAGATTACTACGTGTTGCTAAAGATGCATGCACTAAAGAGATGTTACAACAGAATCCTACCATTACTAAGGAGGAGGTTTTACATGTAATATATTCAGATCCTACACATCAGAAGGAATTTTATCAAGAGACCATGAAGGTTCTCGAAATCTTTAGGGTGAAATATAATATTTAAAGGAATAGTCACGTAAGTTAGAACAAAAGAAGGAAACATAAACATCAAATCGATGTTGATGATTTGAAAGAGGTATGCAAGATGTTGCGCCAGGAGAACATTATTCCATTACTAGGGAATTGGTTAAAGGGAAACACTCCTGCGTAGGTATTACAAATGGATGGAAGATCTTACATGCTAATCTTCCCCTCATATCTTGTATTATGAAAGGAAATCATTAAATGTTGTTATGGATGGATGGCTTTTGAGAAATATATTGATTGAAGCAGATTTGAAGTGAATGTGCTTACTTTAGATGTATGGGTGTAGATGGGCAGACCTCTATTACAACCATCCTCTAATGTAATGTTCATGGCTAATCGGACTAAGGCCACTCCTATCGGAGTTTTAAAGGATGCATCCATTACTATACAAGGGGACAAGTTCACTTTGGGGACTTTGAGGTTTTTACACTTGCGAGGAAGCGAGACAAATTGCCACTCTACTTGGGTGCTCTTGGTGTTATGTAACTAATGTTGATCTATGGTTCAATGAGGGGTATATAAATTTTGAGAACAAGGAGGAATGAGTTATTATACCTTTAACGAGATGGAAAGTATACACCTTATGTTGAACCTTTAAGTGAGGAAGACCTAAGCAAAATTTATGTGCGTGCCATTCGAGATCTGAAATTACTTGAGCCATCTAAGGAGGGAAACCTCCGTGGGAAGATGCGTAATTTATTAGTGATACTAAAAGTATTTCTTATGATAATTGGGCAACATGGGACCTTTGAGCTGATTGGGTGCGAAGTAAAAATTGCCTTTGCATGGAGGAGCATTGGTGAAGGATCTCCTATAGTATTATTGTGTACCATGGAGGAGTAGTGGATGAATCAAGTGGAAAGAAGAAATATGTTAGTGTATACCCTACGTGGGATGGTAACATGCTAGTGGATGGTTCACAGGGATAATCTCATAGAATGGAATGAAGTAAGAATTTCTCTAACAACCCATTTTCTCGGGAGTAAAGCGCCTAATCAATTTTGCATATATCATGGTAATCAACTGTTTAGCACCACATTCAACGAGGTGAGAGACTCTAGATAGAGGGGCAAGAAGCTTTACCACCTTCACTTTGGGTGCACAAACTTTATTCCATGTTTCAAAGCTATGCACGTGTCTTGGTATGTTTATGTAGAACTGCATAGGGAGAATAGGCATTAACATTACTTGATTGCAGGAATGACCCAGACTTTTGACTACTTCTCTACTAAACCTACGATGAGAGAGGAATTATGGGTTATGGAATGCTTGACTATGAGAGATAGTACAAAGGATGAAGAAATCATTTAGGAGTTATTTGGTGAGGTAGAAGCTGGGAGTGTGTTTTGATGAAGTAGATGATATAGATGCCGAACTATTTACGCATGCTTTCTTTGAGAAGGAGAAAGGAAAGATGGCCTACATAGTGGATGATGAAGAAGTAGAATATTTGGACATAGATCATTCAGTTGGTACATGCGAGGTTTTAGAAAATGTAGATAACAACACGCAAACCTATCATGAACATATGAATACCCAATAAAGTGAACATTATCATGAATGTTGAACCTAAGGAGTACATAATTGGGGATTATTGGTCGATTCTCAAAGTGGAAAAAATAATTGAGTTACTACGTGATTTCTTGGAATTATTAACTAAGGGGTACCATGAGTTAAAAGGGGAACATGAGTCATTAGGCTAAATGAATATTAAATTAAAGGAAGGAGCACGCCCATTCGGAAGAGACCTTATAGGATGAACCCTAACTGCGTGTAAAAGTTAAAGAAGAAATTGAGAAAATTCTAAAATCGCATCATTAAACCCCTAGAAGAATCGAGTGGGTTAGCCCCATGGTAATTAGTATAAATAAATATGGTCGATTAGGATTTGTGTGGATTACAGGGAGCTTAATGTTGTATGTGTGATTGATCCTTTTCCTACGCCTTTCATCGGGAAATATTAGAAAGACATTGCGGGCGTAAATTTTACTCTTTCACAAATGGATTCTTGGGTATCACTTGGGTTAGAATTACATAGGAGGATCAAGAGAAGACAACCTTCACCACTTTGAATGGGGAATATTTGCATATATTGTGATGCTCTTTGGGTTGAAGAACGTCCATACTATATTTTTGTGCATAGTTGTTCAAGCATTCTAGGATTTTATTCACAAGTTCTTATAGGTTTCCTTGGATGATTGGATGGTATATGGGCTTGTTAAGGAACATTGTGACAACTTGTACTTAATGTTTGAAAGATATAGATAATTAAGCATCTATTTAAACATCAAGAAGTGTGTATTTTCTACACCTTTTGGAATTCTATTTGGGAATATCATCTGTAAGGAAGGTTTGTTAGTAGATCCAACTAAGGTTCCAGTTATTGTAGGCTTGGAGGAACCTACTAGTCAGAGTGAGGTGCACGGATTCTTGGGCCATACAGGGTATTAAATTTTTATCAAAGGATATACAAATATTTCCATGCCCCTGGAGGAGTTACTAAAGGGAAAAGGGACATTCTATTAGGAGAACCACAGCGCATTTGAGGCAATGAAGGAGAGACCTACTACAATGCCTATTCTATGTTTTCCCTTATGGAAGTAACTATTTCACGTACATGTGGATTCCTCAGGCATGGCCATTGGTGTAATGTTGGCTCATCACGGAGAAGGTATTATAGATCATCCTATCTTTTTTCTATTATAAAGTTGACTTCAGAGAAAACAATTATACAACTACGATCGCGAGGCCTTATCGATGATCTACACATTGCATAAGTTTAGACAGTTACTTGATAGAAACACATTTTGTATTTTATATAGATCCCACACACTAAAATACTTGGTGAATAATCCCATTTATAGGGGTTGCATATGTTTATGATTTCTCATACTCTAATAATTTGACTTCATAGTTGTGGTAAAACCAGGTAAAAGTAATTCTAGCCCATACCACTTATCAAGAATTCAATCAGGGGAGGACATGAAGACAATTGAAGATACAATTCCAAATGCATAGTTATACAAGTTACATTACATGCCTTTAGAATTGGAGGATATTTTTGTATTTTTACGCACAAGAATAGTGCTAGAAGGAATGAAAGCCTTAGAGAAGAAACAACTTGCAATTCGTGTTGCACTCTTCATGTTGATCAATGGTGACTTATACAAACTAGGTTAAGATGAAGTATTGTGTCGGTGTGTATTAGAACATGAGTGCAGGATATCATGGAAGAGGCTCATGGTGGTATTGCATGTGGGAATTATGTAGGTGATGCCACCATGCATAAGATTCTACTCACTTTGGATTATGGTGGAAGATCCTATACAAGGATTGTAAAGAGTATTATAAGGTGTGTGATCACTTTCAGCACCTTGGAAAACTTGGACAAAGAGATGAAATGTTGTTGAGGCCTATTACTAGTGTAGAGCCATTTGAAAAATGGGAAATAGAATTTTTGGGTCCTATTTCCCCAGCCACGCATAGAACCGGATCACGCTACATCATCACTTGTACAAATTATCTTACAAGGTGGGTAGAAGTAACACCTACAAAGGATTGTAACAACTACAACAACAAAGGTTCTTATGGGAAAATATTCTTACTAGGTATGGATGTCCATTGAGTTTGAAAAGTGATAGGGGCACACACTTCTTGAATGAGACAATCAAGATATTATTGGATGAATTTATGGTCGTGCACCACAAGAATACACCTTATCACCCTCAAGAAAATGGGAATGCTTTGAGGCTTTCAAAAATATTGAGCCAAAAATTAACAAAAAATTTGTGATGTTGGAAGGAAAGATTGGGATGATAAAGTTTCTACTATACTTTGGGCATATCAAACAACCTACAAAAGGTTGAATAAGGCAACACCATTTCAGTTGGTGTTTGGCACAAAAGTAGTTCTTCCCATGGAATTCATGTTACCTTATTTGCATATTGCACGAGTGGGGGTCTAGCTGATGAGAAAGCATTAGAAGAAATAATTGACAAGTTAATACAGTTGGATGAGAGGTGTGCCATAGTACATTGGAAAATAGAATCAAGAAAATGCTAGGTAGTAGGTATGGCATGAAAAACACATCTAAGACAATAAGATTGAGATTGGACACATGGTACTTCTTTATGATTCCAAGTTTCTTCGCCATCCAGGAAAACTTAAGGTGCATTGGTTGGGGCCATATGTTATCACTCACATCCTTGAATCAGTGCTTGTCAGTTAGATGTGCTTGATGGAACATGGTTACCCGGTTACTTTAACAAGATTTGGTTGAAGCCCTACTATAAATAAGTATTCTTGGTTTTTAATAAGAAATTATTTTCATTTAGTATTTTCCTTTTACGTATTTCTTTTCATGTATTTCCTTATTTGTCTTTTTCTTTGTCAAATTAGTTTGGTGTTTTGTGTAATAAGCACATTTGTGATCTGGAAGATAATTACAATCTAAAGTATTTTTATGCGTAGAGGACTACACATACCATTGGTGTGGGGTGGTTGTTATTTTTATTCAAAAATGGGTACATGTAAGAAAAAATTGTTCCAAGTGCTATTCAAGTATGGAAAGGAGTTGCTAGAAAGAATATTGCTCTTAAAGAAGACCATAGCTAGAAATAAATGAATGAACAATATAACACAAGGTAAATGGCTGCTTTGTAGAAACTACTAGAGGAAGGCACGGTGGGAGGTACTTTAGTGCGGGGATGTATGTAGAAGGAGGTTTGTAGCTAGAAGGTAGGAAGGTGTGTTAGAAGGTTATAGTTGGGGCATGTAGGTAAAGGAAAATGGTTAATTAATGAGAGGATTGGTGGTAGGTAAAGGAGAAATAAATGTAATACTTTTCAAAAATCTATATAAGGACGTGGTGTGGGTTCATTTTTACCTTTGTGATCAAAAATATTCAAGTGATCTAGTTGCGACCGAGCCAAGTGAAATGTGTTGAGGTGTAGAGAGTTATGAAACCAAGCGTGGAGATAAGATTTGTGTGTAGAAGTGGATTGTGTTCCCATTGGAGAAGGGTTTGAATGAAGAAGACACATTGAGAAGGATCTATAGGGCACACGATTTGGGGATAGGGCATGAAAGATTACTCACAAAAGACAAAAGGCAATATTTTTATAATGGCACCGAGGAAGGCACCTATAGTAGGTACGAAGGGGAAGAAGAAGGTGGAAGTCAAGGTCAAAGTTGCTCCCGAGAGTAATTTTTCAGAGATGCAGTATCCAGAAGGAGTGATCATTGAGTGGGATTAGGATTCCCATATCTATAGATGCAAAGTAAGTGACTACAACCACCACACCACCGATAACAAGGGAGAGTTGGACACTTTGTTGAATAAGAAGACCAATAAGTGCACAGTGGAAGACATGCCAGTATATGATGATGCTGGGAGAAGTTTCTCAAGAAGGTAGGAGTGTATCAACTATATGAACTCCTATATTTTGGAAAACCAGAAATTTTATACCAATGGCTTATGAGCAGAGTTCATGAGAAATTCTTCTATTTTTCTAGACATCGGGTAAGGATCACCGCACCTTTAAGTTCCACATTGACGGGATCAAGGACATAGGGACATAAATCGGTAGTGATCTAACTAATAAGGTAGTTGTTATAGTCATAAACAAGGAGTTGGGATACTCCATGGGTCCGCATAGAATGAACATATATAGATTAAGGAAGTACCATGTGGTGCGAGAAGCTGCACATCCGCTAACTGCTTACTAAGATGAATGATCAAGAGAGATGGTATCAAATAAATACCATGTGGCTACATATTGTGAAGAAAATGTCACAAGGAAAAGTCTACAATTTAGCGAGCTTCATAAGTAGAAATGATTATTGAGGAAGTGTGCACAGGTGAAAATATAAGTTTTGGTGCTATCCTATTATCTCTTGTGTTTGTGGAAATTGGAGTGCCCGATGGGCCAAATAACAAGATCTGGGAATACCCCGTGGAGAAAAATTCCCTCGCAGAGAGGTTTGAGAATTATTTGTGTGAAGGAACAATGAGTGGCCCATTCAAAAAAAAGGGTAGAACTATGGTATGATCAATGCGTAAGGCATTTGAAGAGGAATGGAGCATTCCAAAGGAGTTACCCTCAGAAGTGGGTAAGGTAGTGCAGTTCAGTAGTGTATCAACATTTTTACATCACACGTAGTTTGTAATGAAGGATGGGACATGGAGTCCTTGGTGTAAAATTCCTATGTCTTCATAGAACACTATTTCTAGGTAGTAGTACACAAGTTTACCGAATCATGTCGGTTTAGTTTTAATGCGAGACAAGGTAGATTGTGACTACCATACTCTTAGAAAAACTTATATTTATCCAGGTCGGTCTGCCTACATTGAGAGGCTCATTTCAAATGTTATAAGTATGAAGCTGGTAAGTTTGGATATTAGGGATAGTGGAGCCATGTTTTTCTATCTATAGCTTAATCCTAGGTTTGATAATAAAAGCACATGGAGAATGAGTTCATGTTACCAGGGGCCACCTAAGGGAAAACACACAATTGAAAATGTGGCAGCTCCAAAGCCTGCCTCGACCATAGAGATAGATGAAGAATAAGAACACGAGGATAGTGGAGGATTGGACCATAGAGGCTGGAGGTAAACCATAGATAGAGTGGAGAGTGATCATACAGATATAACCCCACAGGCACAAGAAGGAGAGGAAGACTTGGACATAGATGCAGTACATGAGGAGTGCCAGTTTAAGAAGGTGTTCAGGAGAACAAGAACCCAAGGCATAAGAACATCACAACCTTTATGAAGGTCACCTCAACTCTCCCCTCAAAAAGAAACACTTGAGAAAAAGAGAATAATAAATTTGAATCTTAGCGAGAAGGGAGGAGTCCAAAGAGAGCACGCCTGGTACCTTGGTTCAACTTAAAGACATGGAGGAACCCTGGGATAAAGAAATGAGAGATGAAGAGTAAGGGGTGAAAGAGGCAGAAGAAACTATGTAAGAACAACCCAACGTGCCCATTACAACTTAGTTAGGAGAAGGTGTAACTCCGGACCTTGGCGCCCAGGTTCCTAAGGGGTCAAGGACAAAGAGAAGTGGATAATATGTTGTCCCTAGTATGGGCTATGATGAGGACATAAGAAAATCCATTTGCACCTAGTTTCGAGCACTGTGGGCCTTAAATAGTTATATGGTGGGAGTTAATAGATCCGATATGGCCACTACATGTACAAGGAAGTAGTTATCCTGGTCCATGTAAACTCATATGGACAAACCAGACTTTGATGTATGTGAAGAGTCATGTGTCTCACGAAGAGTGAAGAAGGCACCCTAGAGCAGGAACATAAAAATAAAACCTACTCTAATGTTTGATGAACATGTCAATAATGCAATAGTCAAAGTATATGTTGAGGTGGCACAAATAAACATTGATAAGGCCACCACCATTAGAGCATTTCTCGAAGATAACAAGGCTAAAAATGAAGAGATAATGTGTTTAAAGGAAGATAATGAATGATAACAATTAAAGAATGAGGCCTTCGTGAGCATGGCTAAGGAGATTGGTGATCACATTCTAAAAAAAGGCCTCATCTAGAATCTTAGGTACTAAAAAAGTTTCCATCTGCTATGCATTATGTGTGCACTTTGGTCAATTTGGTGTTAGATGATGAACCAATTTGGATGCTCTGCACCAAAATATGTTGAACAAGAAGTAGAGAGAGCATGGGCCTCTATGCTTAGAAAAATTTCAACTTACAAGGCATTGCTCCAAAATTTAAAGGATGAACTAAAGAAAGTAGACCAAGCTCTTAATTGTTTTGGCACCGAGAGGTGGTAATAAGGACCAGAACTCTAGTTGAAGATAATGAAGTTCTAGCAACAATGAAAGATGAGACTTTAGGGTGTGTAGAAAGATTGGTGCTAGTAAAACAAAAGTGCAAGGCCCTTGCAGTAGCCCAGGATCCACACAAAGAGAGGATTGATGAGATTGGGAAGCTCATTGAGTAGAAGATGGACCTTGTGGAAGGAATGATGTCAGGTATGGCTAATGTTTTTCGAGTAATGTAGAATGAGAAATATAAGATCACTCAGGAAGAACTAGATGTCGTAGCCACAAATATTATAGAAAAGAAAAGGACCACATTAAATGAATGGTAGACAATGGAGGATAAGATCAAAAATGAATATCCAGAGCTAATCCTCCTAGTTGAAGAAGAGGGAGCTGCAGAGTAAAGATTCATTTTTTTGTACAATGATTCTTTAATTCTTTCAATACTTATTCTTTATTATTGGGAACATCAGAAAGAATTCACATTTCCGAGATGGTAATATAATTTAGTGTGGAGTAATGTTGAGTAAATAGAAATTTTTCCTAAGGAGAAGACACAGGGAGGATGTGCATGTGGAAACAAAGTGCATTTGAAGGCATGAAAGAATAGGGAAGGAAACGTGTGCCATAATAGTTTGGCTCAGGACTTAGTCATTTTTATGGATACGGGATATTTTTAGAGATAGCGTGAAAAGAACACATAAGGATGAAGACTTGAACTACATGCAATGATAATTTAGGAATGAGCTACTTGATAAAGTGCCATGTAGGGTTTGAGCTAATAATAGAACTACTTTTTCCAGCTTAACTATAGGACATATATTATTATAACCATTACATGTATGCATGTTGTTGTAAATGCGCATGGTTATTATCATCATGCAACCTATTTTAAGAAGTGCATGGGTAGTGAAGGGAAATTCCCCACCTATATAAATATGTATTGAACTATGTAGTTTATGATGGACGTGTGTGAACTATTGTAGAGTTATTTTGTTGGATCTGATATGCACATGACTTATGGATATACTTTATAATGTAATAAGCTTCTATGTTTTATAGTGTTTAATGCAATGAAGTATATTGGCTAGATAATGGTGTTGAACATAACTGAATCTAGTTCATGTATGGTTAATCTTATTATAGTTATTATTTAATTCATGATTCTCTAAGATCTAGATCTGGATTATGCCTTGTGGAATGTTTATGTTTAATTATGGATCTGAATATGTATTATCATCATCACACTAACATCCTATATAAGAAACTCTAAAGAGGGGCTTGGTACCTTTTGTGTGCTTCAAGTGAGTGCTCACTTCGGTCTAGGTGATGTTCTAGCACACACAGGTTTTCTACAATAAATTCTAGGTTGCATCAATTCTTATATATTTTTAGGGTGTAAATATCTAGCGAACCTTGACTCTTGATTAAATTTATTTCTTAAACCTTAGTGATCCTAAGGTTTCTCTTTATTTTGTTAGTGTGTTATAGCTCTAAGATTCATATTTTTCATGAATCCTTACCTCTTTCGTAATATTTTCCTCAAGCCTAAAGGTTTCCATGTTTTATCTAATGTGAACTACTATCCATTTGATTGTATTAATGCTCTTATTTGTGAGGAGGGGATCCCTATTTTGATTCTACTCTGTTGTTACACAATATACCACTATGCTCTCTAATGCTTATCAAAGACACATATTTTTCTAATGATATCTTTTCTCATTCTATATTCACTATTTTTAATAACCACGTACAAGGTGAGAGTTCTTATAATGCATTTGATAATATCGGTCTACCCAAAGATGAGTCACAACATTTTACATGATTTTTTAAAGAAAATGTTGATAATATTGATTCCCTTCTCTATACCATCCGAGACCAACTTAATCATATTGTCATATCCTCAACAATTGTTCTAAATCATACATCATCTAATGTTCATACATATATTTTTCCTATAATTATGGTACCTATTTCAATGGGGAACATATCCTCCGCTTCATAGTGTTATTACATGTCTATTCCTATGACCACTATTATTCCCACATCTCCTATTTTTACAATGGAGGATTAAACCCTAGGAAGAATAGGAAACTTCCAAAGAGTGAGGGGTGCCTAAATATAAATATTTTCATTATTTTTTGCTATTATCAAAGATCAACATTAATTTTTTAAACCTAAATTCAAAATTAATTAACCCTTTTTTGATATTTTTATCAACAAATTTTCAAGCATACACAAAAATACTATAATATTTTTGCAAGTAAAAAAATATGAATGTTTGTAAGCTCATACGATTTTGTTGGTATTGTTACCCATTCTCTAATGTAACTTTAGCTAATTCGGTGTGTAATTTTCTCGAAAAATGTTCATGTATTTTTATAGTGTCATTGGTGTAGCTAGTAGAGATAAATATAATTAAATGAAAGAATTATTTAATTCTTTGTTCCTAATGTTTTTGAGGAAATATCTCTTTTTATAGAGGAATTAGTAGGATTGATCTATATACCGCTCTTCACCGGACTATGGGAGCTACCTAAGAATTTTAATTGTTTTGCAAAAAATGGTGCTTTTTTCAGTTTTGAGTCCCATCACCTACTTGATATTGGTAAATAGAAGTAACCAACCTTGTATAAAAAATTATATTTGTTACATTCCAAGCACCTCCTGTGATTAATTCTCTCCATCCATGGATTATTACTTGTCCTTATTTGATAATTTTATAGGATATTTTATTCCTTTTGTATACCAATTTCTCTAAATTAGTGATTTATTATGATCCTTATGCAAATTTTAAAATATAATAATGTATGTAGCTTTTATTTATTTATTTGATGGGAGAAAATTATTAACTAAAATTGTAAAAAGGGCATCCAATTCAATTACTACCTATGATGCTCCTAACCTTTAATTCGGTTGTATCTATACTCATAGTGACTTTCATTTTTATTCTTCTAGCATGTAGGTTGTTAAAACCCTTGTTCATACTTTGCACACTCAAATATTACAATTATAACATGACACGTCTAATTATTCTCATGCTATGGGTTATACTCAATTTCTTCATAACACACTTGCACCATAAGTGGTTTATTATCCCTTTCATATTGGTTTCATTTCTTCTAAGCTTCATATCTATGATGGAAAGGGTGATTTTGAAGAAAATATTCATACATTCCATGTTTCTCGATTTGATTATGCTTACAATGATGCATTACTTACCAAGGACTTTCTTCAAGTTCTTAAGTATTTTGATCTACAATAAATATATGATCTCCCTATGCATTATGTGTGGACTTTAACCCCTTTATATAACAAATTTATTACAAAATTATTTATCAATATTAGGGACAAAGTTTTCAAAGCCCAAATGTCTAAAATGTGACGATTTTAGTGAGCACATATGCGATTATGTTCTACACTACAAGGATATGTTTGCCAAGATGAAAACATATTTTGGTTGATAGTGATCATCAAGATATATTTACACAAATTATTTTTAACCATTTATAAGATTCAATTATCATTGAAACGTTTCATTCATTTGATCATTTATGTCATACATTAAAAGAGCATGAAGCTAAGATCCTCAACATGAATAATTTCAAATATATTGATAATGCTCCTAACACATCTATTCACAAGTTTAAAGGAAATTATACTTTAAAAATAAATCATAATGATGATAAATTAAATTTAAATCCACCATCAATGTTGTCTCTCAACCCAAAAAAAATCATTTGAAAACACCTTGGCAATGGTTCACATGTTTGCCTTGTGCAACACATCTAGTGTTAAGACAATTACTTGAGTGCAACCTTCCACCACTTGAGGTCGATGAAATTGAAACTTTAATAAGAATTTTAATGATAATGACCATTTTGATTATCATAAATTTTTTGGCCATACTACTAATTAATGTGTTAAGATTTTTCATGTTATACTAGACCTTATCAATGTTTGTGATATTAAATGGGATGCCGCTTATTGAATCTAATCCTACTAATTTTGATGCAAAGATCAAAATATTTAATGGCCTACTTTTTAATCATAAAACTAATAAATATAATTCATAGGTGTACCACACTCATCAAGTTATATTTCCTCCACATTTTTATGATCCCCATTGGATGTTCTAAAAGGTACTATTACTAATATGAAACATTCTCAAACAATTACTACTTTTGATAATGTTGATATGGCTCATAACATTGTTTCAAATATACTTTAAACTCATGATTTTATTAATCAATGCCATATACATAATTTTTTGGTTGATAGTAACACTAAATATAATATATACATTCTAAAGTTACTTTGTTCTATTAGGTATACTAAAAAGAAACTAACACTCAATACTAAGTAAAAATTGGGGCATATTGTAATCCTTCTCACATTTGTCTCTACTAATATTGATATTAGATATTTTTGTGTTGCATATTATATTCATTCATGTGACATGTGTTTAAGTTTCTCTTTTCTACATGATTTTATGACTATCTCGTATATATTACATAGATATGTTATGTTTAATAATTATCATTAAGTGGTCGCAATTAGGAGTATACCATTCTAAGATCTTACACCTAAGTTCTTTGCCCAAAAAAATAAATTTACTACTACTTTTAATTGATCTATACCTTGGTATTTTATTTTACATGCTATTTCTAATGGGTCACTCTCTTCTAGCATCCTTCTACTAGGTTTTCTATGTCTCATTCTACTTCTAGTGGGTCACTCTCTTCTAGGCCTTCTGTAAGGTCTTCTAGTTCCAATTCTACTTTTGTGCCACTCTCTTTTAGGCCTTATGCTCGGTATTATAGTTTGCATGCTACTTCTAGTGGGTCACTCTCTCCTAGACCTCTATTAAATCCTTAAGATGAATTCTCTTTCCTTATGGGACCTTCCACACTAGATCTCATATGATGCATAATATGGTTTCTACACAACTTATACAAGAGGATATTTCTTCTCTTATTACACTTGTGAGGCTTGAGCCTCCTTCACCTTCTAGGTTTTCTTGCATCCTAAGGAAGCTCTTGTTGGTAGCTATTGTGTTATCCCTTTCTTGCACATAGCTATTTATAAAGGGAAAATACATTCACATAATCACATAATAAAAATGCAATCACATATTTGTAAAAATATAAAATAAGGACTTGTTCATAATTCAATTAGGTAGCTTGTTACTATGCATATGTTGTTTATCATATCGGTTTCATTGATATCTTGTTTTTCTATATAATTTTTACACACATGAATTCATGAGGAATATTGATCTTAATGCGGAAACATAGAGATTGATACACGATGGTAGGTGTTGACTTCATCCTTTACTAATGACACTAATATTTGGGGGTATCTCTTACACTATACATGTTTTTGTTTTTATTTATTTATACTTTACATTTTTGCATTATAATTGATTACATATATTATGTATATGTTATCTTTTGAGCTATTATTACTAACATGTGTCTTATACATCCCTAACCTATCGTGTTCTATGTGATTTTCACTACTACTTTTTATTCTTACTTGTTAAATTACTTTCATTAATTGCTTATATTGGCTATTTGATTTATTTTTGTATGCGACCCGAGTTCCTTAATTTTCTTATGACATTGTGGGTGTCCCATATTTTCGCTCTATGATTATCTTATGTTTATGCACTTGCCTCTTTATATGCGTCCTAACATGCCTTATATACAATTATATTGTGACAACATGGGTGTCCCAAATTTGTGGCTCTATTTATTAATGTGACTATTTTCTATCTTATCACTTATGTTAGCTTGGTTGAATATATCTTCACTATTGTGCTCAATTTATTATATACACATATATTATCACTACTCTTGTTTATGTTGACTAGCTTGACTATTGATTTTCCTATGTTCTTGTTTTGTTATCGAATAAATGATTACTATTACTACTCTTGATTGTTTTGTGTTGCTTGTTACATGTTACTTTACTTGTGTTCCATGGTCTCCACCATGCACAACCCCATTTTGTAGGTACAAGTTCTCAACAAAGGAAACCATTATAGAATTCTAAGTTATCTAACACAAATTATCAAACTTATCTTACATGGGTGTGCATATTTTATTTTGAACCACGTACTCAAAACTTTATTACATGTGCCTTAAAAGAGGGGAATTTTCAGGATATTTTCTACAACTATAGCTGGTACAAGTAGACTATAAGACAATGAATAGGTTTTAATAGGGTTAAATTCCTCATCAAAAAGTGGCACAAATAAACATTGGTAAAAAAATATACACTTCATTTCAAGACTATAGTATGGTTCGAGACCCTACTCCATGTTCCTAAAATGGGGGCAAATTCTAAAAAAATCCAACAATTTCATATTCCTACAAGTATTTATGAACCTCCAAATACAAATTCAAAAAAAAATGACATAGTTCAAAGCATTTTACGAGGGGCATGAATATTTTATTCCTTCTCCATTGTAATTATTAGATATAATTCCAATAATATGGTTTAGGGCATGTTCTAATTTTGACTTTGCAAAATTAGTAAACATGAAAATTTAAAAAAATCAAAAGTGTTAACTTGTGTGATTGTTCTCCTTCATCACAATCATATTATTCTCACAGTCATTTTGGCTTTTGTTTCATCCATTTTGAATGATCCCTTCTCCCGCTACGACACAAACCGTCTTTTAATTATTTAATTAATATTTACCTTGTTATTTAATAAAATTAATATTTATTAAATTTTAGGGTTTTTAATTAATAAATATTAATTTAATACTCATGGAAGTTGTTTGAAAAACTTGGGAGAACTTTTCTTCTTTTTATTAATTGTCATAATTGTGTGTGAGCAAGTGTCGAGGCAATTTTTCTTCCACTTCCAATTTCGTAGAAAATTTTAATTTTTCTTCTATCATCTAGAAATTGATGAGAAGATGGTTCTGAGGTTGTTGAAGAAGAGGAGATTGGGAAGAAGGAGAAATAAGGAGAAATTACATATATCCGTGCGGAGAAGGAAAAGCTTATTCTACAGACACTACCTAACTTTCACATGGAAACCTGACATGGGCATTAGCTAGAGCCAGGAAACCTTGAGAGTTTTAGGTAGTTTTCTCCATTTGAGGAAGAAATAATGGGAATTTTTTGAGAACCATGCTTATAAAGGAGAAGCCAATTTCATGCACGTGCAAGGATTGATCTGGAAACCCAAATGAATCCCTTATGCAACAAAGAAGGTGAAATTTCCCTGTAGCTAGTAGTTTGTTTTTGTTTGTTGTTGATTTGTGTAGAAGAAAAGAAGCTAGTCAAGATATTTCACACATACCATAGCCATGTTGATCTAAAATCTCATTTCCTGAAGGTGAAAGATCACATTATGATTTTTTTCCGGAAGTTGTTTATTGCATATTTATCTAAGAAGGTTGCAAACAAGCATTTCCATGCACAGCCAGAGAGAGGGAGATATAGCCAACAACCCATGCATTGGGCAGAGGATATCTTCCACACAACAAAAGAAATAAAAATCATTCTCCACACAGCCAAGGAGGAGGGAGAAAATGCAGGTCAAGAGGAAAGGATCCACGCCTGGGAGAAGAAAGAGAATAGAGCCAAAAGACAACAAAAGAATTTTCCATGCATCTTTTTGTGCAAAGTAAGAAACAAAGGAATATCCACATAGCAGCTCAAATAATTTCCACACATGCTTGGGGAGAAGGAAGAACTAGTTTGAAAGCCACTAGAATTTTCCATGCATACAAAAATCCATTCGATAGTTGAGGATTATGCCCATGTATCCCGCTAAAAAGACAAAGGTAAAATGCCAAAACAGAGGCCCACATTTTAACTGTTGTTCATTGTCAATTTCCATGCAAGTTGAAGGTTTCTCATGACTACAGAAGAAAGAGAAACAAAATAGCAGTTAAATCCATTTTCCATGCATGTTTTTGAGTGAGGAAAAAGATTAAAATGTAACCAAAATAGAAATCCACACATGCACAATGTGGTGAAGTTCAATGTAGATTTCCTTTTATTATTTATTACTTTAAAAAAGGGAGATATTCATGGTATTACACAAGTTTGAGAAGATGAAAGACTTCTCACGTCCAAGGGTGGATGGAGATATTCATGCACACGGTGAATTTTTTTTTTTTTAAATAAGGATCTTTGAAGATTTGATGTGTTGCTACAAGTGTTGAAATGATCTAAAGCTGTATTATTTTTTTATGGTGATTTGAGCTTCACCTCAATATTGTTGTATGGTCATTTTGAATTCGGCATTCACTAAATCACTTTTTATTTATATATATAAATTTTAAAAATAAATAATAATAGAAAGAGTCGTATTATTCTTGTGATAATGGTGGTCCAGAGACTTAGACCCGACACCTTTCTAGTGTCCTGGGTTTCTTTTTGCTTTCTAGTTTTTTAAAAAGTATTCATAATGGGCGAACGTTTTAATAAGTTGGAACTAAATTATGCATACCAAGGATTAGTTCTAACATCGTCTTTAAATTCAGCATATAATAATATTTTGGATACTGATATGGGCAAGGTAGATATGGTTCAGTTCTATGATAGGGTAAGATGGGAAGGAAGAACTACATTCTCCAAAAAGTTTTATCATTGTGGCTTACCTCAAGCGAAAGCATTTCCTATTGCCATACAATGATCCCGAATTTTTCCTAGCTTGTGCTAAATATTATGACCCTAAGCATTGGGGAATTTTTAATGACATAAATGAACCTTTCTTGCTCAATTCTCTAGATCATATGGAAGATTTGTTAAGAGTGCCACTCCATGAAGAAAATGCTGACATCACGCAAGAATCGGCACAACAGTTTTGGGATGAAAATCCTTTGAGATGGTCGAAGATGGTTGGTAAAAATTGGTTGGTCAAACCAAAAAAATCACACTTCAAGAATTCCCAAAGGGTTGTTTTGGTATAATTTCATGAAGAAATAGGAGATATGATTACCTCCTCAATAGGGTTTTGGTCTTCCTTCTACCGTAAATTTTCACCCTTGAATGTACAAGTTCATTTGTATCATTTTTGATGAAAGATGTTTATTGATTGGGCAAGTATTATTAACAATACACTCCATAAGAAATTGATTGAGGTAAGGATGACAGGTCATTTTTATATGACCTCTTATTTGATTTATGTTGTAGTAAGAAGGAGGATATTTTCAGGGCTAACAACTAGAGGTACAATGGGTCCTGGAAAGAATAGTGTTTTTCACTTTTACCCACAACTAGAGTTCAAGAATGGTTCTCACCATTTCCAAAGGGTAAATGATGCTTTCCTATTCTATATAATCCGGTCACTAAGGAGAAACCCAGGAAATATTTTCAGAAGATGCCAAGGAGGTGATAAAATAATGGGGAACTTGGTTTATCCAGTTTCCCTCTTACTCCTATATACGAGTTGATGGATTTTTGGGAGCTCCTTATAAACTTCCTAAATATGTAAGTGATAAAATAACATTGATGGACATTTAACGCCAGCTTTTCAAAATCCATTGCTTACTAGTGGATAAATGCAAAGGAGGTATTCATTTCCCAATTGAGATTGGGAATACAAATGTCCAAATTCCCACAAAGTGCGAGCTTATGAAAAAGAATTTCTCTCATAATTATACATCCTTTCACAAGCGGGCTCAATTTGATATTAAAGGATCCATGGAAAAATCCCTAGGAGCAAGATATAAGCACAAGGAAAGCATAGAAGACTATAGGGTAGAATGTATGGATGACAGGAGGTAAGATGATGAAAATTTTCTCATCTCACACCGACTCGAGATAAAAATTATGGATTGAGGGATCCTCCCTTAACCCTTTCCAATAATGCGATTGATCTTATAGATCATGCCTATGATAAGATAGTTTTCACTCCACTCCCTAGTATTGATGGGAGTAGAGGAGATGAAACTTCTCTAGATGTTATGAATCAACTTTTGTGTTAAAAGGACTATGGTGTGGTATGAGAACCAAATAGCCAATCCTCTCCCATTTCGAGGCACATATTCCGAAATATAGAGGTTTCAGCGAAAGGAGGATTGAAACATAAGAAGGTTGTGTAAAATTCTTCACACCAATACCCACCAACATCATCACACGCATCTCGAGAAAATTTGGTGGTTACCCAAACCTATCTCTAATAAAGAAGAGTTGTCTCAATGATCGAGTAAAAGTGTGCATCTTTGTGAAGGAAAAGAACATGTTTGGTATTTCTACACCAAACTCATCTATTCACATCACTAAGAGTTCCAATAGGCCTACCAAGATCTAGATCATCAATGTCTTACACCATGAGGATAAATCCCGATGGTAGAATCTAATTCTTTGTCCAGATGATAAGGATATTCCACAAGAACATGAGGATAATCAAGGTTGAGATGATACTTCACCAAGGATTGAGGCCACAACTTCCTAATTGTTTTAGTCATGAGAAAGGAAAATATGATTTTTCTTCTAGTTCTCGACTTTTTTGTGTCGAATTAATGAATGAAATACTAACTTGGTTGACTTTTAAATAAAAAAGAGGAAGATATTGGTCAAAGTGGCCAAAATTGATTTGGAGTCTCTTTCTACCCTCTCCAATAAATTTGTGCCCAAAAATCCTAAGGTCTTCTCCAGAGTAGTGATTGATGATAACGGAGACAAGTTTGTAGAAATTATAGTTCCTACTACTGAGAAGGATCGTGGGGACATGAAAACCATTGACTATGAATTATCCAAGATAGGCCTTGGTAAGATAACTTTTGAAAGTGATGTTGTTATGGAAAAGTATTAAATGAATAGTGTTCTTAAAAGATTATAGAGATACAAATATCAAATTTCCCAACTCAAGGAAGAAATGAATCGAGTTGATTTCATATGTTCAACATTTGATCAGCCCAATTGAGGCTTCTTTTCCTATTCTAGAGATGGTGGCTATTCCGATCAATAATTTCTCAATCAATCAAAGGATTTGATCACTCTAAGGAACACTCTAAGGTCATGGGTTTCTGAAATAGAAAGTGGTGGGTTGAAAACAATTTCTTAGGTGATAAAAATATCTGAGAATATTTATGCCTACCCTCATCCAGGTGTTTCCATTCAAGGAGTGCCTCATTACATAATTAATCACATTGGATCAGATTTTTCCAAGTCTTGATATCTTTCTCGCATGGAATCTACATTTTTAGCCTCGAAGGGGATACTTGAGTTTGATCATCGTATGACATGAATTCGATGGCTAAATCATGCTAAGGCGAGAAAATGATTCTAGAAGACTTGGTAATTAAGTTTGATAGTTTGTACAATGAATCATATACAACACTCTCTTCCATTCAAGTCTTCATTGAAGAGATTCCTTATACCTTCATCAACAAACATAGCCAAAGGAATTCAATACAACATCTGGTGGATCAATTTTAAAAATTGATACATGAAAATGTATACTCTTGTTGATGTTTTTTCCACTTCTTCTATGGATCAATGTTTCAGAATCAAACACCTGTGCGAGGAGATCCAATCTAAAGTTGCAAAACTGCATACCATACTAGGTAAGATTCTCGAAATGTAGGTAATTTGTGATGCTAGTATTAGCCCTAGTTGTTTTCTAGAAGAAGAAAAGATGCACCGAGACATTGCAAAAGCTCAAATATTTTGAATTGGCAAAGAATCGGGATCCTTGTTTTTGCACAAAGAACATGGTAGAATGATTTCCTATATCTTCTCATGGGTGGAGAGTCCATTTCTCATATGATTAAGATAGGTGTACCCCAAACCCAAACAGATAAGGCAATGATTTTTGTCAAATATTTTGAAATTGGTATTTTAAATTATGTGATTGTTAAATTCACTTTTGAGGAAACTTATGAAATTTCTATTTTTAGTTGTTTTTAGTAAAGTTCATTGAAAAATTCAAAGTCACTTAAGTGCCCTATTTAATGTTAATGTAAACCCTAATTACTTTTAAACCAAATTTTGGGTTATAAAATAAAGTCGGGGCTCATTTGTAAAGGGTGACTTTGAGAGAGGAGAAGAAAATACTTTTGTGTGCAAGATTTTTTCAAGAAGAAACTTTGTGCTCTTTTGTGAAAACATTTTGGAGTTAATGAAATATGAACTTTGTGTCTCATTCATTGTGTCTTGTAACATTTGATGTTCTTAAGTTCATTAGATGTTTAAATTTTGCATGCAAATAATGTCTTTGATCTTATTTTCAATGTTACTAAATTGTTGTTCTTGTTCATAATGATCAAGCTCTATTATTTACTTGCTCAGGCATGTTCCCTTTTAATCATTCTCATTTAGTTGATGCAAACTCTATTTTATTTGTGTTAGTTATTATTTGTTCTTCTCCATATAATATTAGGCTATGCTTTTACCTAACTCTTGCATGTTCCTTCCATTCATTCCTTTCCTTCATTCCATTCCATCTCTCTCATTCACTTTTCTTTCCATTGATGTTCCAAAACACCCCCACATACAATTTTGAATGTACATGTGTAAATACATTTTTGGTTTTCAATAAAGGTAGCCTCACCTTCATTGAGGAGGGAATTCATTCCCACACTTTTGCATTTCAATTACATGTGTGCAAATCCATATGCCAACAGCTTTTAGTGACTCTACTTTGGGATTTAGGAATCATTATCCAGTGATTGGTTAAATCTTTATGACTATACCCTCTCCGTAAGCTCTAGTTCTTCAACTAAATATTGTGCCCGATGAATATTTTCAAGGAGAAATTTTTTCCAACCTTCAAACAATAGCTTTGGAAAACTGTAAAAATCTTGCAACAATTTGTGGCTATTGATAGAACCATTGACAAATAAATCTACGTCGAAGACCTTAGAAGAAGAGCACCCGCACTTGTGGCTAGAAGTCCTCCCGGACACGTGTTGATCATTGTTCACCGACATACTCCTCTTCCACCAAGTAAATAACATGTATTCCTATTATAGGAAACCCACCTATCTTTCACCAAATATTCTTTTTGTAGATACTCAAGAAGATATATCATCATATTTGAGGCAAGCTATTAGGGAAAACCACACGAACAAATATCATTTTCATCTCTTGCATCATACTAGATAACAAAGAAGATCAATTAATGAGAGTTACTAGAGTTATTCAAGTGCAAATAGCTCAAGAAAGAGAGTGGAGAGAAAAGGATAGAGTCTAATTAGAACATGCTATTGATCTCTTCACGGTAAGATTTCAAACTGGGAAGGAAAGAGATTTACGCGAGGAGAAAAAGCTAAAGGTCGATCTATTCGATCCCATTTTTAAATTTCAAGGAAAGTTTGGTTTTAAGTTATCTCCTCCAAAGAATAACACACCTCGTAGATCTATAAGCCTTGCATCAAGTCTGAAAGAGCAAGGAATGAAGGAATCACTATCATCAAGAACTTGTCCTTGCCCACGTTTTTTTTCCTTTGTATACCACCTTTCCTAAAATGGAAGTCAACACACCATGGGAAATGCCATAGGCCCATTGGCCTTACTACCTCAACATGACCTCCCAAGAGGATCGAGGAAGACTATTCCCAAGTTCAATGGAGATGGTAAGATGTCACCAGATGACCATCTTTCTTCCTTCTTTGTTGCATGTGTTATTTTTTTGGTAGAATATGAAGATGTTGCTATTCACCTCTTTTTCAAAACATTACATGATGTTGCTTTCTGATTGGTTTCATCATCTCCCAATGGATGCATTATAAGTTGGAATGATATGAAAACTAAGTTTAAATATTAATTCAAGACAATAGAAGATGAACATGATCTTCTTTCCCAACTATCTTAGATGAAGAAAGAGCCAACATAATCCATGAGGAATTTCATGGCTGAGTTCAACAAAATGGTGAACAAATTTCTTGTCTGGATTTTCCAAACCTTGATGGACAAATATGTTTATTTATTAACGCACACCAACCAGAAGTGTGCTATCACCAAGAAGGGCTAGAGTGGATACTTTGGAGCTTGCTCAATCCTTGGCCATATAAATTGAGGATGACATAATCATGACAAGAAAATTCAAGAAAAATTTCCTCAAGGGAAAGAGTCAAGAAGCCCCCAATGCTTCATAAGCTATAATTACTAAGTTGGCTAATGATGTTTTGGCTTTGAAAAAGAAAGTTGCTCAAAGTAGTAAATCTGCTCCTTACAAAGACATCCCAGAAAAGGATATGTTCCCAACAAATCCGATTGTAGGTGCTTTGACGAGGCTTGCTATTGAAGCAACTCCCGCAACTAACTCAAAATGTGATGTCGTTGAAGAAAGTGATGATGAATTTGAAGTTTTCGAGGTTGATGAGGAAGAGCCAGATTTTGGAACATCTGAACCTAAAGTTGAAGATCTTGAGGGAGAAAGTAATAACCATTTCTTCGAGTACCATTCAAAAGAAGAAGAAGAATATGAAGAAATTATAGAAGATATGAATAGTAAATCCTTCGTTGTCTTCACACGCTCTCAGAAAAAGGAGAAAAATACCACTAAGGCGGGAGATAAAGAGGTTTTTAAGGAACTTCCAAAAGAATCTAATACTAAGGAAACTTCCAAAGAATCCAAGACAAATGAGACTCCTAAAGAGTCCAAGGTGACTAAGGTTTCCAAGGTCAAAATTATCTTAAAGAAAGAAGAACCTTTTCAAGTCAATCGGTTGATAAATCTGCTATCAAGAAAGTTTCTTCTTCCACATATGTATCAACCAAGCCCATAGCAAAGGTCAAAATGTTCCATCATCAAGTTTGAAAGAACTAGTATTTGAGACATCAAGTACAATTACTTTTCCCAGATTTGATATCATTGATCATATTAATAAAACAAAATTTTCCATGTCACAGAAGAGTACTTGAAGTCCAATAAGGATCAACTTGAGAAATTGGTCCAGTTTATCAAAGTGACTCTACTGATCATTCCTCCAAAGGAATTCTAAAAACCCCCAAAGATGGGAAGAATCAAAATATTGTGTGGCCACTATACCTTTAAATGAGAACATTGAACCTTTCTTTGTGTCCTTTCTGATCAATGGATGCAAATTAAGTAATTTCATTATAGATTCTAGAGCCTTGAATAATGTGATGCTTGAAAAAGTAAAACATGCACTTGGGTTGAATTATGCGAGAACATTCAGATCTTGTTACTCAATGGAGACAAGAAAAGCTCCTTTGATCAAGCAAATTAAAGATGCTCAAATGGTTTTAGCCCAATTTCCTCATAAATGAGTTAAGGTAACCATTCTAGTTGCTGACATTCCTGCTTCATATGGTATGTTGTTGAGAAGGAAATTTTGCAAAGATTTGGGTGGTGAGATTCAAATGGACTAGTCTCATGCCATGATCCCTATCAATGGAGAAATGAAGAAGCTAATGCCGAAACTTAGGAAAAATTCACGGTGATGAAAACTAATGATCCCCGTGCACAAGTCTTGTTTCAAAACTCAAGTATGGGTAATTATATGATGACTACAAAGGTTCATGCACTGAGGTCACTTTCCAAGACCCTAATGAGATATGGACTCTTGAGTTTGATGGAAGTTGTTGCTTAACAGGTTTCGGCGTAAGAGTAGTGCTCATATCTCCGAAAGGTAAAGTATTTCCTTTTTCTTACAAACTCCAATTTTCAAATACTAACAACACTATATAGTATGAGGCATTAATCCTTGGCCTTCAAGCTATAGAAGAGAAAGGGATAAAAATTTGGAAGTCTTTGGAGATGTAGAATTCATCGTGAAACAAGTAAGAAATCAATTCCAAGTAAAGAATGATCGTTTGAGACACTACATAAATAAAGTGTGGGATGCGATATAAGTATTCTATAATTTTCCATAAAATATACCCTTTGCAAAAATAATGATAAAGAAAATTCTCTAGCAAAGTCTCAACTTCATTAATGATCCCTCATTCAGATTTTGATCAAGAAAAATACACCATTGAAATGGTTTTTAGGCCAAGTGTTTCGACAAAGCGAGAAAATTGGAAAGTATTCAATGATGATCAAAAAATTATTGCCTTCTTGGAAAAGAGAGATAATTTTGAACAGTTGTACTTTTAAGGAAGTGATTCTATATTTTGCAAATCAAAACCTCACCCATTCAAGGAGTGGAGAATGAAGATCCTGGTGATGGCATCAATCAACTCAAAGGAAATAAAATTCCAAAAGGATTGGTTTCACTTGAAGAAATTTTTGATAAACATGACAATTTTATCAAAGAGAAAGAGCAGACAGGACTTGCAAATTCTGCTGACTATGAGCAAGTTAACATTGGTACCAAGGATAAACCTCACTTGGTCAACATCGGTAAGTGTATAGAAAGATCCAAAAAGTTAATCATGACATGGAGAGGCATGCACCTAGGGTGACCCACACCTTGACACTTGGGGCCAGATCTGAGGCTGCAGAGAAGTTTGTTAGAGCTCAGAGGCCTATTTATACGTGCACCCTTGGCAAAGAAAAGAGACAGAAGTGAGGTAGCGGAGCTCTGCAGAATTATTGTGAGAACTATGGGATGAAAATGGGTAAAGGATTCCAGTAAGGATGTAATGGGGAAATGGGGAATGTAATTTTTGTTTTGTGAGAATACATGTATGGATCCACACATGGCGCATGACTATGGTCTACCTTCTGTAATCTTTTATAAGTAATACTATGAATGAATGTGATAAGGTTGCCATGACAAATGTATTAAGACTCTTTCTCTATATTACCTACATATTTCTATTGTACTTTTGTTCTTGTATAATCATGAATCTTACTTGAATGCTATGTATAATGGTGGATTTACAACTTCCTAGTTCTATTACTTCTGTTGCACGCTTTTCTTTTATTATGACTGAAAGGGTATAGAAGTCATTCTGAGCTCTATAGCTTTTTCATGTCTTTTAAATCACTAAGTCAAGATCATGAGCATGCCTTCCACTTGAACTCACATAAAAGAGAGACTCGGCTCCCTCTCGCATGCCTCGGGTGAGCACCCAGCGCCCGCTGGGTGATAGGCCGCGCATGAGGTTCCCTTGTTCTTAGTGGGGTGCAAAAATGACTACATCTTGGTTCCATTTCTTGGGACCTCTTTTTGAAAGTTGTAGTGGAACATGGCATATATCATGATCTCTGCAAAAAGTGATGGCGGAGTGCTTAACACTTGAAGGTGTTGAAGATTGGTTTAAAAGCACGAGAGGATGAATTCACTCAGAGATTTAGTACTAGATCTAGGGTTTGATACGCGAAGATGGGTGGAAGACACTCTTTATCATGAGTTGTATGAAACCTTCTTCTATTGTTTCCCAGTAGAGTTATTCGAATGGCTCTCGGCTTATACATCTAGATCGGGGTGGCATTATAAATCACACCCTTGGACCCAAGAAACATATCAGAACCTGCAAGATGTTGATCTAACATGGACCCATGCTATAGATCATTGGTGGAAGGGAGTATTGACTAGCTACACTCTGGAATATGCCATCTCCACGTATTCCTATCCAGAAGTTGTTGAGTTTGAGTTCTTGTGAGAGCCCAGGGATCATTTCTACATGTTATTCCCCTTGCGATCAAAATCTTGATGGTAACCATGGGTTTAGAGGCATTTCCTATGGCCGGCTAAACCACCCTGAGCACTGCTAGGCGAGGAAGCCAGGTTGGGGAAGGATGGCTGATCTGATGACTGAATAGGAAAGGGAGGAGAGATGGCTCAAGTATAATGAAGCACGTGAAAAGGAGATCGATAGACAACATGGGATTACAAGTGGGTTATGGAGCCAGACTTGGTGGAAAGGAGTTGAGGTTCACGCGGAGGATGTGGAACCCAAATAGTCTATGGTACCCCATCTTGGTAAGCGTGGGAGAGAAAACCTTGTGGCTTCTGATGAGAGTCCATCACGTAGAGAAAGAAGAGTCATTGGCACGCATCTGACCCTACCTAGTGACCAAACCTTGGCACTTGGTTTGTTCAAATGAGGGAAAAATATAGTTGATCCATTTGATTTCAGTGAAAGCAACCGATCGGTGCCTAGAAGATACAACTTCTCATTTGGGACTTCTATGGCTTCACACACTATTCCGGTATTTGGTGGAATGTTTGGACAAGGCACGTATACAGCTGGTTTTGGAAGCACGTTAGGAAGTGGTGGAGGAAATACGACTGGGAGTGGTACTAGTTCACAAACTATCGACACAAATTCAGTGGGATGACGGGAGCATTCGGCATGACAAACACAGGCCCTGTACCTAACACAGAGGATCTGGAGGTGGAAGTGGTGGAGCTGGTGGCTCAGGATCTAGTGGATCCGGTGGAGGAGGAAACACCGGAGGAAACCAAGGGACTGGATCGGGAGGGCAGGGGCCTCAGCCACCTCCTCAAGTCTTTTTTGAGATGTCTCTACACTTACCAGATTACATAGTGGGATAGAAGATGCCATGGAGCATGTGCATAAGTGTGAGCTGCTATGGCACGCGAAGGGAATCACGACCCAGATCAAAGGCCAGTCAATTTGTGATGACCTTGCAAGGACACACACATAGTTGGTATAGAAAGTATGACCCTCATCAGACTATTGTGGATTATACCACACTGAGAAATGCATTCTTGGTGGAATTCCACATACCTAAGTTTGAACAAAAGAGCATTAGCTCTCTCAAAGAAATCCAGCAGGGAATGGCAGAGAGCATGTGGGAATATGATGCACATTTTAAAACTCTATTGTCTAAACTATCTTATGATATCCACCCTTCACAACATGCTCAATGGTTTTCGAGGGGTTGATCACACCCTTTAGGAGGGCTTTATCTCATAAAACATTCACGGACCCACGTGAAGCGTTGGAAGCTGCTTTACGCGCTGAGGTAGTTGGTAGTGTTGACACTGGTGTTAGCCCATTTCTGAGGCTCAGATTGCTGCCATGGCTAAGCAATTGGAGAAATTATCTACCAACACAGTTCCAGAGATTCACGGAGAGGGATGTGGTGCATGGATTGTAACGTAGAAGGGCACACAAAGGATAATGGTGGGATATGTACTTGGAAGGTGGTGCGTGCCATAGTGGTAAATTGTGAAATATGTCACGAGGACCATGATGCAAGTAGGTGCCCCTTGCTGCAGTGCGATCCACAAAAAATGTATCTTGTTATTGTAAGATATGTACCTCAACCACACATGACACCAAGGATTGTAGATTGATTGACCAGATTCATGAGGCAATTGATCTTGGTGTGTGCTAGACTAGCATTGCCAGCAGTTCCAAGGGAGATGACCATGGGTATGGAGAGCGCGAGATGGAGATGTGCATGGAAGAGGGTTTCATGGAGGATTTCATGGTCATGGTAACCATGGAGGAAGAAGTGAGTTCCCATGTGGGACGTGTTTTAATTGTGGAGCCACAGACCATTATAAGCGTGAATGTCCAGATCTTCTACAATGCTCCTGGTGTGGAAAAAAACATAAGTACGAAGAGTGCCCAGAGTTATACAAACATATGAGTCAGCAGTACCAGAAGGATAAGGGCACTGCCATGGTGAGTATTAAGAAGGCTGATGACACACAATGGCTTCCGCGAGTAATACGTGAATCAAAACTAGAGCCTATTATGGTAACAACAAGGGTGGAATCCACACACACAAAGGAAGCACCTAGGCAGAGACCTCTGGTTTTGAGAGAAGAAGTAGTACATGGGAAGTATCCAAACCCGGCTCACCAGAAAGAAGTCTACCAGGAAACCATGGACGTAATTCAAAGTTTACAAGGGGAGATCCAATGCTTAAAAGAGCAGACTAGAAAGGATGAGCAAAGAAGAACCGTAGAAGCACCAAAGGGTGACTTGGATGAGGTTAAGGAGGTGTGTAAACTGCTGAGGTAGGAGAATATTATTCCCCTTCTAGGAGCATGGTTGAGGGAAAAGGTACCACGTGCACCAGGGAAGAACACGAAAGGTAGATCCTGCATGCAAACCTCCCACCTCACAAATTTTGATTATGACAAAAAGAGATTACCTTGAACACAAGTAGTGGGATGGATGGTTTCTTAGCAACATCCTCATTGACATAGGCGCGGAGGTTAATGTTCTCACTCTAGATGCCTAGCATCAAATGGGAAGACCTGCATTACAACCATCTTCAAATGTGTTGTATATGGAAAATAAGACAAAGGCAATGCCCATAGGTGTATTGAAGGATGCGACCATTACCATTCAGGGGACTAAGTTCACTAGGGATTTTGAAGTCTTGGTGCTTGCTGAGGTAGATAATTTCCCAAAGTTACTTGGGTGCCCATGGTGCTATAAGAATAATGCAGATCTCGGTTTAACAAGGGGTACATAAGCTTTGAAAACAAGGAAGAGTGGGTAGTTATACCACTTGGTTGATGGGAAGTCCACCCCCTATACTGAACCCCTTGGGAGGAAGTCCTGATAGAATATATGTGCGCTCCATAAGAGATCCAGAGACCATCCACCCTATAGAAGGAGTCATCCAGTTTGATGATGCTCAATCTGTCAGTGATACTACCAGTATAGCATGTGATAATTGGGCATGGGACTTATGAATTGATTGGGTGACATCTAAAAGGATCAGTAACCAAGGTAACCATGGTGCATATAGTTCGGCACCTGGGAGGAAAGGTAATAACCAAGTATTCTAGGGATGCATACCCTGAGGTCTTTTTGAGAGAGATGGAAGCTCACTGGAGGGAGGACGAGTGACGAAGTATGCTAGGTTATGTTTTGATAGGCACAACAGCAAGGTGGTGGGCCACACATAGTGAAAACTTGTTGGAATGGCATGAAGTTAGAATTGCGCTCACTATCTGATTCTCAAAAAGTAACATACCCACCACTATCAAGGATTACAATGGCAATGGACCCACCTCTTCCCACATCCAGGCATGTGAGAGGGTCTGGGAGAAGGCGCGAAGCTTTACCACCCTCCCTTTGGGTGCACAAGTTGTATTCGACACTACAAGGTTGTGCGCGCTGCTTGGTATATCCATTCTGAAACACACCACCAAATGGGAAGTTGGCAGGAATTAGTGGCTGACTTGGTTCACACATTCAGTACCAAGTACCAAGCAACCAGTTGATGAGGCATTGCAGACTATCAAGCACCTCACTCTAGGGGATTGCACCATGGTGGAAGATAGGTTAGTAAACTTACTCGGTGGGCCTAGCTTAGAAGCACGGTTCAAGAGGAGGAACCAAGAAGACATACAATTTGAGCACGTGTGTGCTAAAAAGGAGAAAGGAAAGATGGTATACGTTGTTGATGGAGAGGAGATGGAAAGCTTGAATGTCAACCATTCGGTTGGGGCACGTGAAGTAGTTGATAGTGTGGATGCATGTGCACACACGTATCATGAACCACTCAAAACCAAGAAAGTTAACATCGGCTCGAAGAGGAGCCCAAGGAAGCTATCATTGGGGACTACTGGTCGAAACAAGGAAGTATCAAAGATCATCGATCTCTTGCATGAATTTGAGGATTTATTCCCACGTGGATACCATGAGTTGAAAGGCATCCACCATTCATTGGGGAAATGAGGATAAAGTTGAAAGATGGTGCACACCCGGTCAGGAAGAGGCCTTACAGGATGAATCCCAACATGCGCGTGAGGGTTAAAGAAGAGCTAGACAAGATGATAGCATCCGGTATCATTGAGGCTATGGAGGAATCAGAGTGGATAAGTCCAATGGTGATCAACATAAAGAAGGATGGGTGGATTAGGATATGTGTGGATTACAGGGAATTAAACATTGTTTGTATCATAGATCCTTTTCCCACCCCCTTTACTGAAGAGATTTTGGAAGGAGTTGTTGGGCACGAGGTCTATTCCTTTACGGATGGATTCTCGGATATCACCAAGTAAGGATTGCCAAGGAAGACCAAGAAAAGACAACTTTCACCACCGAGTGGGGAAGCTTTGCATACACGGTCATGCCCTTTGGGCTGAAGAATGCACCCACTGTATTTTTGCACATAGTAGTACAAAGCATTTAAGGACTTCATCCACAAGTTCCTTCAGTATATTTGGATGATTGGATAGTGTATGGATTGGTAAGGGACCATTGTGATAACTTGAGGTTGATGTTTGAAAGATGTCGGCAGTTGAGGATCTCCCTCAACATCAAGAAATGTATCTTTGCAACTCCTTTTGGAACGTTGTTGGGACATATCATATGCAAAGAGGGCTTACTGGTGGATCCCATGAAAGTTACAGTTATTGTAGGGTTAGGGGAGCCTACCAACCAAAGTGCAGTGTGGATTTCTTGGACACACTGGGTACTACAGAAAGTTCATTAAGGGATACGCCAAGATCACCGCACCTTTGGAAATATTTCTCAGACACAAGAGTGCCTTTCAGTGGGGAGAGGCAACAGAGAGGGCATTTGACACTCTAAAAGAAAGGCTTATCACCACACCTATTCTATGATTCCCATCATGGGATAAACCTTTCCATGTCCACGTGGATGCCTCTGGTATGATCAATGGGAGCCATTCTTGCTCAACCAGAGAGGGGATTGTTGATCATCCCTTGTGTTTTGCAAGTAGAAAGTTGACACCAACAGAAAAAAATTATACAACGACCGAGCGTGAGGCATTGTCAATGATCTACGTGCTCCACAAATTTAGACAATATCTACTGGAAACTCCCTTCATATTCTACACTGACCATATGGCCTTGAAGTATCTAGTAAACAAAGCAGTGTTGTAAGGGCGCATATGTCATTGGGTACTTTTATTTCAGGAATTTGAATTCAAAGTGGTGGTAAAACCGGAAAGAACAATTGTGGGCTAGATCATTTATCAAGGATTGATTCGGGAGAGGATGCAGAGTATCGAGGAATCCATGCCGATGCACAACTATTCAAGTTATGCATGCGCGCCCTCATAAACTAGAAGACATTGTTGTTTTTCTCAAAGAAGGTGTGGCACCCAAGGGATGAATGCTCTGGAAAGGAAAAGGTTAGCCATACGCACCACACCCTTCATGTTGATCAATGGGGATTTGTATAAGATGGGCCGATGAGGTTTTTTGCCACGGTGTGTATTAGAACATGAACGCATAGCTATAATAGAAGAAGCCCATGGTGGGATTGCTTGGAGGACACTATGCAGGGAATGCAACCACACAAAGATCCTAGTCACTTGGACTATGGTGGGAGATGATTCACCAGGATTGTATTGAGTTTTGCAAGGCCTGTGACCACTGCCAATGCCCTCGGAAAACCTAGAAGAAGGGATGAGATGCCCTTGCGCCCCATCACTAGCAAAACCTTTTGAGAAATGGGCAATAGATTTTGTCGACCAATCTCACCAGCTACATGAAGGACTAACTCATGGTATATCATTACCTATACTGATTATCTGACAAGGTGGGCAGAGGCCGCGCCCACTAAGGATTGCACCACAGCCACGGCTACTAGATTTTTGTGGGAGAACATTATCAGCAGGTATGGGTGCCCATTAAGTTTAACAAGTGATAGGGGCACTCACTTCTTAAATGAAACAATCAGATTCTATTGGTAGAATTCATGGTAGCCCATCACAAGACTACCCCTTATCACCCTCAGAAAATGGGACTACAGAGGCTTTTAACAAAATCCTTAGTCACACATTGACTAAGATATGTGATGTGGGTAGGTAGGATTGGGATGACAAGGTATCAATAGTCCTTTGGGCATACAAAAAAACGTATAAAAGGTTGAACAAGGCCACACCATTTCAACTAGTGTTTGGCATGGAGGCTATTTTTTCTAGTTGAATTTATGCTACCATCACTGTACGTATATATAGCACACACAGGAGGATTGGATGATGAACAAGCACTGGAAGAGAGAATAGATGAGTTGATGAAGTTGGATGAAAGGCACTCACTAGCAAGATGGAGCCAAACAACTAAAAAAGCTAAGCAAAAGGCATGGCATGACCACCACATTAAGAACAAATAGTTTGAGGTTGGCCAAATGGTATTGCTATATGATTCAAAATTTCTACGCCATCCTAGAAAGTTGAAGGTGCATTGGTTGGGTCCTTATGTAATTTCATACATCCTTGATTCGGGCACGCATGCTAGTTACAAGCGCTGGATGGAACAAAATTACCTGGACACTTCAATGGGAGTAGGCTGAAGCCCTACTATAAATAATGCTTCTTGGTGTTTGTAAATAAGGTAGTTCTGCCAATTAGTTTAGAATTTCCTTTTATGCTTTTCCTTTCTTGTTTTTCCCTTTCACGTTGTTGTCTTGTTTTGCCCTTGGGCACCGGTAACCTTATTACTTTTTGACTTATGAATGCGCAGAGGACCACGCATCATTTAGTGTGGGGTGAGGTGATAAAAAGAGAAGCATGAAGTTATTCTACAGAGGATTGGGTTGGTAGACCATTCAAACTAGCCCCATTGAAAAGATGCATTAGGAGAAAAGAAGGCAGATGGGTGGCAAAAATAAGGTTACATTGGAAATCCACGTACAAGGAGAAAAAGCAAAAAAACATGAGGTAGGTGAAAGAAAGAATCATGAGGATGGAAGAGGTGCCTTTGGCACTTTGGTAACACACACAAGAGTCTTCTATCAAGATGGATTGTCTTGCACGCCAGAAGGTTGGAAAAGTTTTCACGCAAGGATTAGGCGCGGGTGGAAAAATTTTCACGCAAGGATTGGGCAGGTGAAAAAAATTTTCACGCAAGGATTGGGCACGCAAGGAAAAGCATTGAAGTCGGGTTTGTTTGAAAAATGCCACATTAAATATTGTCATATGGTGGTAGGTAGCCTAGCCTTTAATGCGTAAAAGTGGGAAAAGCTATAAATACAAGGATGGGCAGTTCATTATTTTACTTTGCGAAAACAAGGAGAATGATTTTCTTTCAAGAGCTAGGGTTTTGAGAGCTAACTCGTGTGAAGGAAAATCTCAAAAACTCACATGCAATCGGTCCACTAGATCTACAAACCAGAGCAGAAGTGATTCACGGGTGTGGGGAACATTGTGAAAGAATGCACGTGATCGAAGGAGGAAAATCAGAAATTAGGGTTTGTACTCTAGGGCACGGGGCACGCGAGGAAAACTCTCAAATAACTCAAAAGTAACTAGGAATGAAAGCAAAAGGGTAAAATGATGGCCACAAAACCAATTGATAAGCCTGCAGTACAATCCAAGAAGGGAAAGGGTAAGGGAAAAGGAAAGAAGAAAGAAGAAGAAATCCCTTTGGATACCAATGAGGAATGGTACTCAGAGATGCAATACCCGGATGGGGTTTTGCTAGGGCAAGAGTGGGAGTCCCATATCAGATAGATGACCGTAATCGAATTACAATCACCGGTCAGTATAATTGTGAAGGAAATGGCACTGAGCTGGTGTGCCCCACAAACAAATGAACACCTGATGGGATGCCGATCTACAACGACGTAGTCAAGGTGAAAATGGAGAAGGCAGGGCTTCTCCAGCTTTACAAATTTCCATACTTCGGGAAGCCCGAGCACCTATACCAATGGTTAATGACGCACATGCACATGAAGATTTCTTCTACTTCACAGGGCACAAAATGTGCATAACTCCCGCAGTTAATCTCACACTTTACAGGCCTAAGCTGTAAAGGGGACGTGATCATAGATGACCTCCAGGATGAGGAGGCAATTAAAGAAACCATTACATCCCAGGATTATAAGAAGGGATCAAGGTACTACGACATCATGGATATCAGTGATCCGGTGATGAAAATGGCCACACACCTCATTTCCAAGCTGAATGGGCAAGAGAGGTGGACCCAGGTGAGCAAGCCCTAGTTGAATGTCTATAGAAAGGTCACGGAGGGCACCATATACAACATCTCCTAGTACATAGTAGATGAGATCATAAGCAAGCATGAGAAATGGAGGAAAGATATTATTTGGGAACATTCTATTAACCATTGTGTTCTCAGAGATCGGGGTGGATGCATCTGATAAGTTCATATGGGAGTACCCCGATGAAGACCCTTCACCCACGGATAGGTTCCAGAAGTATACTTGTGAGTCAATGATAGGGGTGCACAAGGCACGCTTGGATAAATGGTATACGCACCTCAGGAATGCATTCGGGGTGGAATGGTGAATCCTAAACAACTCCCCATGGTGACTGAAGGTGAAGCAGAGTTCATGGTATACCAACACTTCTACATTGGCAGATTCATCTTGGTGGATGGTAGTTGGAGTCCCTGGTGCAAACTCCCCTTCTCATTTACTACCCAATTCTTCCAAGTAGGGGTAAACAAGATATAAGGAGTCAAGAAATTAAGACTTGACCTATCCACCCTTGATAGTGAACACAGAGAGAAATGAGAAAGAAGCTGGTCTACCTAGGGAAGCACACATATACATTGAAAGGTACATGTCACAGGATGTACACATTGTAAGGCCCATGACCTTACCCATTGCTGAGAGCACTTGTTGCTGCTAGGATCTACCTACACATAAGGCCAAAGTTTGAAAAGGGCGCATACTTGGAGAATGAGATATCCATTCCAGTGACCCCATGGGAAGAAAGAAGCCCACACCAAAGCACAAGGAGAGGAGAAGAAGAAGAAGAAGAAGAAAAAAGGGTGGTGGAGAGGTAGAATGTAGGTACCACAGGGCCGAGTACCTACGTCAGAAAGAAGAGAAGAATGGTGGTCAGGGAGAAGACCCCAGAGCCTGTGAAGCCACCATCCCCTGAAGGACCTTCAGATGAAGAGAGAGACAACATCCCCGACTCCAGAGTTTTCTAAAGGGAAGAAGAACAAGGAATGGAGGAACAAGGGTCTGAAGATGCAGATGACCCAAACACCTCTAGGTGAAAAGGATGATGTTGAAGGGGAAGAGTTGGAGGTGGATCAAGAGCCAATTGATGTCCATGACTCGAGGGAGAGGAAGCAGAGGATACAAATGATGCCTTCATCTTTGTAAGGAGGAAGGGCACCCAAAGGGAGGAAGGCACACGCAGTGAAGAGAGGAGCGAAGGAGCTAGTACCAAGGAGCCAGATATGCCCAAGCTCACTCAGGAGGAGGTGAATGAGAAGGCAACAAGGGAGGCAGAGAAAATAATCAATACCTTGGTCAAGAGGAGTTGGAGCACAGTGTGGAGCTAGTGCTCGGTGAATTCAAAGAAGAGCAGAGGGAGAAGAGTGTGGGTAGCACAAAAGGCCCAACTCTTTCGGTAACTATTCCCAAGGGCATGCACATGGGAAGTAAATGCGTGGAAGGGGAAGAACAATGATGGGTTACATTGATGACCCCAACAAAGTTTTGTGCATGCATTTCCAAAGTACCATGCCCACCAAGGAGCTCACCACCATGGAGTCCTTTGACCCTGAGGGTGGATACCCACGAATGAGGAAGATGCTATCATGGGCATTCGACTCCCACCTCGATGAGCCTGAATTTGAGATTAACCAAGGAGTGGTATTAAAGTTGTCAAAGGAAAGGGGGACAACCCCATTGTAAACACACAACAACTATCGATGAGCAAGTGTGTAACACTCAACAAAGTCTCCATGGAAATCGAGGCTAGGCTCTTCGGCAGGAATGATAGGGTTAGAGTCTTGGAGGACCTATTGGAGAAGAGGAAGGAAGAAGTGGTGAAGCTAACGAAGGATCTCAACCTTGAGAAATTAATCAACACTCAACTACAGAGGGAGCTTCAGGAGGAAAAGCCAGGGTACGTGAAGTTTCCAAGAAGGTGGAGCTCATCTCCCAATCGATTATCACAAAGCACCCGGACCTTAACCCTCCCACACAAAAGTATAGATCCTCCCTGGAATGTCTAGAGGACTTGACTCGATCCTCACCATGGAGAGGCAGCCCTTGGCATTAGAGTCGGTAGAAGAGGTAGTGGCAGCACTTGGAGAAAGAAGACAAGTTGAAGGTCATCACACTCATGGCCAATACAACAAGGTGCTCACCGACGTAAGAACAAGCTACACAAACCACGGGGGTCACTTATGACCATTATGCGTAGATCAAGACAAAGTGACAAGCATACTACTTGCTTGCCAACGATGAAAGCTGAGCTGAAGGAATTCAGAGAAAAGAATAAGGGCAATAGAGCCGAGTGGGAAAGGATCATAGCCAAAGTAGAAAAGAAATCCAAAGCCATTGAGAACCGGTGAGTCTCAATCAAAACCTAGCTAAAAGAGCTCTACAAGGTCATCACAAGGAAGATGGATGCCCTAGAAGATCACGCTAAAGAACTGGAGACTATGGTGGAAACCATTACCACACAAGGGGAAGGGCTAACCTTCGATGAGGTGAGCACCTTGGTTGGTGACATCTACACTAAAGCACAGGAGGAAGTCAACACTTGGAGTACACTGAGGCCGACCTCCAAAAAAATTTTCCCCTCTTCTTCTTTAGGAAATTTTCCCCTATTCTTTCTCTTCCCATTCTTTATTCTTCCCCCATTCTTTTCCAAGGCAAGGCCTTGCATTCTTTTTGTACTACATTCTTTGAGAAGGTTCCCGAGGGTGGAGAATAGGTGAAGTGTGGGGTAATGTTGGGCCCCTATCATAGCTTCCAAATCTTAAAGGGCGTAGGTGCACATGGCCGGAGGAAGCGCACAAGTTAAGGTGCGCAAGGCAGTATTCAAAAGGCTTCTTGAGAACCTAGGGCACGCACGCACACGCAAAAGAACAATTCGGGACTTAGCCATTTTTGGCCTTTTGGGTAGACACATGAAGAACGTGTTCCATTTGGATAAGGTTCCAGCCTGGCGACAGGGTGTCCTGGAAGGAATATACCTTGCGATAGAAAGATCCAAAAAGTTAATCATGACATGGAGAGGCATGCACCTGGGGTGACCCACACCTTGACACTTGGGGCCAGATCTGAGGCTGCAGAGAAGTTTGTTAGAGCTCAGAGGCCTATTTATACGTGCACCCTTGGCAAAGAAAAGAGACAAAAGTGAGGTAGCGAGCTCTGCAGAATTACTACGAGAACTATGGGATGAAAATGGGTAAAGGATTCCAGTAAGGATGTAATGGGGAAATGGGGAATGTAATTTTTGTTTTGTGAGAATACATGTATGGATCCACACATGGCGCATGACTACGGTCTACCTTCTATAATCTTTTATAAGTAATACTATGAATGAATGTGATAAGGTTGCCATGACAAATGTATTAAGACTCTTTCTCTGTATTACCTACATATTTCTATTGTACTTTTGTTCTTGTATAATCATGAATCTTACTTGAATGCTATGTATAATGGTGGATTTACAACTTCCTAGTTCTATTACTTCTATTGCATGCTTTTCTTTTATTATGACTGAAAGGGTATAGAAGTCATTCTGAGCTCTATAGCTTTTTCATGAGCACGGTGTTCTCGAAAAGTGAGAAGATAACTGAGAGTTTAGAAAATATTGTAAAGTTCCCTTGTTCTTAGTGGGGTGCAAAAATGACGTGTCATGAGAATCTAACAACTAAGGAAAAATGAGCTATCAAATTAAGAGCTATTAGGTACATCATTTGGGATGAGATTTTGTTCAAGAAAGAAATTGATGGCATGTTCCTCGATGTGTCGATAAGGAACAACAACCTAGGTTGTTGGAATCCTTTCACAATCATGCTTGTAGTGGTCATTTCTCTAGCCCAATGAAAACTCATAAAATTTTATGAGCACATTATTATTGGCCCACTATGTTTTCCGATGCTCATAAATGGGTGACAAAATGTGAAGCTTGTCAACAATTTGTTAGAAGACCAAAATTGGTAGCTTTACCTTTGAATCTAGTTATCATTGAAGAACCCTTTCAACAATGGGGTTTAGATTTCATCAGGGTTTTGAATCCTAATTCTAGTTCTAGTCATACTCATGTGCTCGGTGCTACTGACTACTTTACAAAGTGGGTAGAAGCTATACTTGGTAAAAACATCTACTGTGGTAATCTGTGACTTCATCAAAGAGAATATATTGATTCATTACGGAATTCCACAAAAGATCATGAGGGACAATGCCACCAACTTCTCTTTTGTAGAGATGATATGTTTTTGTTATGGGTATGGGATATCTTTGTCTCATTCATCAGATTACTACCCTCAGGGAAACGATCAAGTAGAATCCAGTAACAAAAACATCATTACTATTGTGCACAAGTTAGTCTAAGAAAATCAAATAACTTGACACAAAAAGTTATATGATGCATTGTGGGATGACCACATAACTCTAAAAAGAGCAATCAGAATGTCTCCATTCCAACTCTTGTATGGAACCGATGCTCAAATTCCCATCACATTGGATTTACCAAAGCATTATTCTTGGCTCAAGCAGTTGATGATGAATGCTTCGCCAATGCGTTAGATAAAATTATCATGTTCCTAAGCAAGCTTGAAGAAAAGAGAAGTCAAGTGGAAAATAGGATCGAGGAACATCAATCCAAGGTAAAGAAATTGTTCAACAGGAAAACTAGGGAGAGACAATTTCAAATGAATGACTTAGTTCTTCTTTAGGACAAAATACGTGAGCCAAAAGGAAAGCACGGGAATTTTGATTCGTTGTGGCTAGGCCCATTCAAGATTAGACATTTCTATGGAGATAGAACTTATTACTTGGTGTATCCTAATGGAACTCATTTTTCTTTTCCCTAAAATGGGAAATATCTCAAGCACTATCAAAATTGAAAACGGGTTATCCCCCGTATGTACTTAGGTAATTAGGATTTTGGTTTGTTTTGTTTTCCTTATTTTTGGTTTCTTCTTTGTTGTCATCCAGTTTTTATGGTCCATCATTTTGGGATCATGTTCATTGAATATCTGGGTTTGGGACCATTCTACGTCCATGAAGTCCTTTTCCCCAATAAGAGCTAGTTATCGATAATTTTGACTTTGCAAAATTATTAAACGTGAAAATTTTACTCTTTTTTTTTCAAAAGTGGTAGTTTACATTATTGTTCTCCTTCATCACAATCGTATTATTCTCATGGTCATTTTGGCTTTCATTTCATCCATTTTGAATGAGCCCTTCTCCCGCTACGACACAAACTATCTTTTAATTATTTAATTAATATTTACCCTATTATTTAATAAAATTAATATTTATTAAATTTTAGGGTTTTTAATTAATAAATATTAATTTAATACTCATGGAAGTTGTTTGAAAAACTTGGGAGAACTTTTCTTATTTTTATTAATTTCCATAATTTCCGCGAGTAAGTGTCGGGGGCAATTTTTCTTTCGCTTCCAATTTCAGCAGACAATTTTAATTTTTCTTCTATCATCTAGAAATTGATGAGGAGATGGTTACAAGAGGTTTCTAAAGTAGAGGAGATTGGGAAGAAGGAGAAACAGGAGAAATTGTAGATATCTAGAGCCTGGAGAAGGAAAATATTATTCTCTGACGAGACACTACATGGCTTTCACATGGAAACTTGACAGAGCATTAGCTAGAGCCAGAAACCTTGAGAGTTTTAGGTAGTTTTCTCCATTGGAGGGAAGCAATAGAAGGAAGTTTCTGAGATCCACGCTTGCAAAGGAGAAGGCAATTTCATGCACATGTAAGGATTGATCTGGAAACCCAAATGAATCCCTTATGCAACAAAGAAGGTGAAATTTCCCATGTAGCGGTAGTTTTTTAATTTTTGTTGATTTGTGCGAGAAGAAAAAGAAGCCACCAAGATATTTCACACATACCATAGCTAGGTTGATCTGAAATATCATTTCCTGAAGGTGAAAGATCACGTGATGAATTTGTTTCTGGAAGTTGTTTATTGCAGATTTATCTAAGAAGGTTGAAAACAAGCATTTCCATGCATGCTTTGAGAAGACGACAACTTTCTCATGTCAAGGGTGGATGGATATATTCATGCACATGGTGAATATTTTAAAAATAATAATAAGGAGCTTTAAAGATTCAACATGTCACTAGAAGTGTTAAAATGATCTAAAATTGTATTATTTTTCAATGGTGATTTGAGCTTCACCTCAATATTGTTGTATGGTCATTTTGAATTCAGCATTCGCTAAATCTCTTTTTATTTAAAAATAAAAAATAAAATAATATAAATAATAGAAAGATTTGTATTATTCTTGTGAAAATAGTGGTCCAGAGACTTAGACCCAACACCTTTCCAATGTCTTGGTTTTCTTTTTACTTTCCGGGTTTAAAAAAAATCATAATGGGTGAACGTTCCAATAAGTCAGCACTAAAATATGCATACCAAGGATTAGTTCCAGCATCGTCTTTAAATTCAGCATATGATAATATTTTGGATACCGATATGGGTCACATAGATATGGTTCAGTTCTGATAGGGTAAGATGGGAAGGAAGGATTATTTTCTCAAAAAGGCTTTATCGTTGCAGGCTTACCTCAAGCGGAAACATTTCCCATTGCCATACAATGCCCCGAATTTGTCCTAGCTTGTGTTGAATATTATGACCTTGAGCATTGGGAATTTTTAATGATAGAAATGAACCTTTCTTGCTCAATTCTCTAGATCATATGGAAGATTTGTTAAGAGTGCCACTCCATGAAGAAAATGCTGACATCATGCAAGAATCGACACAACAATTTTGGGATGAAAATCCTTTGAGATGGTCAAAGATGGTTGGTAAAAACTGGTTGGTCAAACCAAAAACTCACACTTCAAGAATTCCCAAAGAGTTGTTTCGGGTAGAATTTCATGAAGAAATAGGGGATATGATTACTCTCCTCAGTAGGGTTTTTGGTCTTCCTTCTGCCAGAAATTTTCATCCTTGGATGTACAAGTTCATTTGTATCATTCTTGATGCAAAGATGTTTATTGATTGGGAAAGTATCATTAGCAATACTCTCCATAAGAAATTGATTGAGGTAAGGATGACAGTCATTTTTATATGACCTCTTATTTGATTTATGTTGTAGCAAGAAGGAGGATATTTTTAGGGCTAACAACTAGAGGTACAATGGGTCCTGGAAAGAATAGTGTTTTTCACTTTTACCCACAGTTGGAGTTCAAGAATGGTTCTCACCATTTCCAAAAGGTAAATGTTTGTTTCTATTCTATATAATTAGGTCACTAAGGAGAAACCCGAGGAAATATTTTCAGAAGATGCCAAGGTGGTGATAAAACTATGGGGAGCTTGGTTTATCTAGTTTCCCTCTTACTCCTATATATGAGTTGATGGATTTTGGGAGATCCTTAAAAACTTCCTAAATATGTAAGTGAGAAAATAGTATTAATGGAACTTTCACACCATCTTTTCAAAATCCATTTCTTACTTTGGTGGATAAATGCAAAGGAGGTATTCATTTACCAATTGAGATTGGGAATACAAATGTCCAAATTCCCACAATGCAGAGCTTATGGAAAAATAATTTTTACTCATAACTATACATCCTTTCACAAGTAGACTCAATTGATATTACAGGATCCATGGAAAAATCCCTAGGATCAAGATATAAGCACAAGGCAAGCATAAAAGACTATTGGGTAGAATGTGCGGATGACAGGAGGTAAGATGATGAAAATTTTCTCATCTCACACTCGGCTCGAGATAGAAAATCATAGATTGAGGGATCCTCCTTTAACCCTTACCGATAATGAAATTGATCTTGTGGATCCTTCCTATGATCGATAGCTTTCACTCCACTCCCTATTATTTATTGGAGTAGAGGAGATGAAACTTCTCTAGATGTTATGAATCAACCTGTGTTAAAAAGGACTATGATGTGGTAAGAGAATCGGATAGCCAATCCTCTCCCATTTAAGGCACATATTATAGAAATACAGAGGTTTCTAGTGAAAGGAGGATTGACACATAAAAAGGTGGTGCAAACTTCTTCACACTAGTACCCACCAACATCATCACATGCATCTCAGAGGAAAAGCCGGTGGTTACCCAAACCTGTCTCTAATAAAGAAGAGTTGTCTCAAGGATCGGTAAAAAGTGTGCATCTTCATGAAGGAAAAGAATGTGTTTCAGGTATTTCTACCCCAAACTCATCTATTCACATCACTAAGAGTTCCAATAGGCCTACCAAAGATCCAGATCATCAATGTCTTACACTAGAGTCCAAGAAAATCCCAGTGGTATAGATATCTAATTCTTCTAAACGTCCAGGTGATAAGGATATTCCACAAGAACATGAGGATAATCAAGAATGTGTTGTAGATGCTAATTCACCAAGGATTGAGGCCACGAACAGCTACCTACTAGTTTTAGTCATGAGAAAGGAAAAGATGATTTTTCTTCTAGTTCTTGAATTTTTTGTGTCCAATTAATGAATGAAACATCAACCTAGGTTGAATCTGAAATAAAAAGAGGAAGAGATTGGTCAAAGTGGTAGACATTGATTTGGAGTCTCTTTCTACCCTCTCTAATAAAGTTGTGCTCAAAAATCCTAAGGTATTCTCCAGAGTAGTGATTGATGATAGTGGAGATAAGTTTGTAGAAATTTTAGTTCCTACTACTGAGAAGGATCATGGGGATGTGACAACAATTGGCTATGAAGTATCCAAGATAGGCCTTAGTAATACAACTTTTGAAAGTTATGTTGCTATGGAAAAGGATTCAATGAATAGTGTGCTTAAAAGGTTGGAGAGATACACATCTCAAATTTCCCAACTCAAGGAAGAAAAGAATCATTTGATTTCATATGTTCAACATTTGATCATCCCAATTGAGTCTTTTTTCTTGTTCCAGAGATGGTGGCTATTTCGGATCAAGAAATTCTCAATCAATCAAATTATGTGATCACTCTAGGGCACAATATAAGGTCATGGGTTTCGAGATAGAAAATGGTGGGTTGAAAAAAATTGCTAAGGTGATAAAAATATCTGAGAATATTTATGCCTACCTTGATCCAGTGTTTCCATTCAAGGAGTGCCTCATTGCAATTAATCACCTTTGGATCATATTTTCCAAGTCTTCGGATATTTCTCACATGGAATCTACATTCTTATCCTCATAGGGGATACTTTATTTTGATCATCGTATGACACAAATTCTATGGCTAAATCATGTTAAGGCCAGAAATTGATTCTAGAAGACTTGGTAATTAAGTTTGATAGTTTTTACAATGAAGCCTATACTTGCACTCTCTTCCCTTCAAGTCTTCATCAAAGAGATTCCTTACACCTTCTTTAATGAACATAGCTAAAGGAATTTAGTAAAACATCGGTGGATCGGTTTACAAAATTGATACATGAAATGCATACTCTTGTTGATGTTTTTTCCACTTCTTCTATGGATCAATGTTTTAGAATCAAACACCTGTGCGAGGAGATCCAATCTAAATTTACAGACCTGCATACCATACTAGGTAAGATTCTCAAAATGTAGGTACTTTGTGAGGTTAGTATTCTCCCAAGTTGTTTTCTAGAAGAAGAAAAAATGCACCAAACATTACAAAAGCTCAAATCATTTGAATCGGAAAAGAATCATGATCCTTATTTTTCTAGCAACATGGTAGAATGATTTCCTATATTTTCTCATGGGTGGGAGAGTCCATTTCTCATACAATTAAGATAGGAAAAACCCACCCCAATGGATAAGGAATTGGTTTTTGTTGAATATTTTGAAATTGGTATTTTAAATGATGTGATTGTTAAATTCACTTTTGAGGAAACTTATGAAATTTCTATTTTTAGTTGTTTTTTAATAAAGTTGGTTGAAAAAGTCAAAGTCACTTAAGTGCCCTATTTAATGTTCATGTAAACCCTAAATACTTTGTAAGAAAATTTTGGGTTATAAAATAAAGTCGGGGCTCATTTGTAAAGGGGGACTTTGAGAGAGAAGAAGGAAATAATGTTGTGTGCAAGCTTTGTTTCAGGAAGAAACTTTGTGTTCTTTTGTGAAAACATTTTGGAGTTAATGAAATACAAACTTTGTGTCTCATTCATTGTCTCTTGTAACATTTGATTTTCTTATGTTCATTAGATGTTAGATGTTTAAATCTTACATGAAAATATTGTATTTGACCTTATTGTCAATGTTATTAAGCTGTTGTTCTTGTTCACAGTGATCAAGCTCTATTATTTACTTGCTCATGTGTGTTCCCTTTTACTCATTCTCGTTTAGCTGATGCAAACTCTGTTTTATTTGTGTTAGTTATTGTTTGTTCTTCTCCATGTAATATTAGGCTCTACTTTTACCTAACTCTTGCATGTTCCTTCCATTCATTCCTTTCCATTCCTTTCCTTCATTCCATTCCATCTCTCTCATTCACTTTTCTTTCCATTGATGTTCCAAAACACCCCCACATACAATTTTGAATGTACAAGTTTAAATACGCTTTTGGTTTTCAATAAAGGAAACCTCACCTTCATTAAGGAGGCAATTTGTTCCCACACTATTGCATGTCATTTGCATGTTGGAAAATCCATATGCTAACATGGCATGGACCTTCTTCTCCTTTACATTATTTCAAAATTTACATACTCAAACTTAGATATGCAAAACATAGTACAGGCATAGTTCATCTATTCATTTTCTTGTGTAGTTTATATAAAAACGTGTTCCTAAATATGTCTACAATAGTGTGGTCCATGGGGTTTTGAAAGGTATCAAAAACATTATGTGTTTAATAGGGTTACCTTCCTCTCATATTTCACAATTATGAGGGAATATATCAAGGTTTCCAAATATTATAATACATGGTCTTCACTCTTGATGACAACTTTGATTCTTCTCTCTCTCCTCTTTGGTGTCGGGTTACATGAAAGCAACACTAAAATTTCTCCTTCAACACAATTGGGTATTAATCACCCCCAATCCTTTGAAATTTCAAGAACACATCCAAACTTGCACCCACGTCTCGAATCTTAAAAAGGGCCAAGGTGTTTGATACCACAATGGAACTGTCCCCAAGTTTTGGGACCTTGTGAGCTTGGGACGGATCTCTCGAGAGGGCCAGTTCCTCTATCTATTTCTATTGCTACTACTACTACTAAAAGTGGAAACTAAGATAAGAATGCCAAGGGACCAAGGAAAGAAGGATAACATGAAGTAAACTACACTAAAAGGTGATAGCACCAGAAAAGAGGGATGAACACTATCTGTTCTAAGTGAGAATGACAGGGAATGCATGAAAGGAGGCTAGGCATGAGTAGCACAATAAAATACGCATTCACTAGATCGTTCTCATGGAACACAACTAAATATGGAACTGTAGGGGACTTGAAGTAGCACAACCAACACACAATGCAAAAGAAGAGGCAAGAAGAAGGAATGTAAACACGTTAGGATAGAGAATAGTCACAAAATGATGCTTCTATTACTTCTAGAAATGCATAGAGATGTTACAATGATGAAGGAGGATGATATCCACATGCAAGAGCCAAACATAGAGGTCTGCAACTCAAAATATAGAAAATATGGAGTCCTTAGCAAAATGCATAAGGATCCAAAGTGTCCAACATAAAAAATGAGCCTTGCTCTTACATTTATAGATGAATCCATGGAGGAAGAAGGGAAAAACTGAATTTGAAACACAACACAAAAAAAAGCATTCAATGTCTCAAATCTTCTTGAAATCTATGAAATACGCTTCCCCATGCCTGTTTGACATGTTGAAGACAAAGGAGGGTGGATCATACCAAATTGGGTGGTTGGAGCAATCAGATCTACTCATCAATGTTTAGAGACGTTTTCATGTTTCTCACCTACCAGATCCACCAAAATTTGAATTTTGAATTTCTAGCACTATAGTTGATGTCAACGACTCTCTATGAAAATTCTAGGTGCATACTGATCGAGCTTTGTAGTAGAAGATATGGCTATCGGATGATGTCGAGTCATCAACACACATAAAACACATGGCGTGTGTGGATTGGCTAAGATGATGGCCAAATGTATAACTATTTTTTATTTCTACCACATGTCACTTACTAATTTGTTGCAAGGATTTGGTTCCCTATTGGCATGCTTTAACTGGTTTTGCGCAATACACTTAAGCATGTCAAAATATGATCTAACACATAAGGGTATGAGGGAAGGGCATGTGGAGAAATTAGAGAAAAGGCATGGAGGGGGTGTGCGTAATGCTCATGGGAATATGAAGAAAACTCGGTGAGAAGAGAACATATAGTTAAGGCATAACTATTACAAATTAATGGGTATGGCACACAAAGGGCCAAGGAATTAGTAGTAAGTAAGTGCGGCATACGGGATGAGAAGAAATCTGACTAGGAAGAAGGTGAACACGTGGAAGGTGGGTGCGAGGGGAAGTGGAAGGAGAAAAGGAAAGGGGCGCAGGTAAACTGCGACCAAGGGAATGTGCCAAATGATTTTGAGCACGTGCAATTCTTCAATGAATAACCTAGGGCCAAAATGTGTATGCAAGTTATCCAAATCACTAGGAGAGCTATTTGGATAATAGTTTTGGTGACTTTTGGGGCCATCTACCTACTAGATGAAAGAGATCAGTAGCCTAAAGCATCCATTGGGCATGGAGTCTTCTTGTTCAATCATGAAAATTCCCCTGTAATCACTTGAGAATCATTTCTGCACTCTGTTCTAAATCTCACAATCGAGAGAAGCTCTGCATTCTGGAAGTAACAAAAGAGTGCACGCATGAAGCACACGAGAGGAAAGAACTATGTACAAACAAACAATGTGTGTGGAGCACACTTGGAGGAATTGAAACTACTCTAATATATACAACATGATGTAGTAAACTTAATGGAAGGGTTTGAGATAGATCTTGTTTACTGGGATTTACAGTGTGCTTCCATCTAGATGAGTTAACTTGAAAGAATTATCTTCTTTACAGGACTTGATGATGTATGGGCCACTCCAAAGTGCATCAAACTTTGAATGGCACCCTATTTTAGCTCTGTCAACATCCCATTTTAGAACCAAGTCCCCAACTTTGAAATCTTGAGGCCTAGCCTTTTTTCAAACCATTTCTTTGTTGCTTGCTGATGTTGTTCTATCTTGATCATGGCGAGAGTTTCGATCTCTTCAAGATGAACCATCTCTGCCATCCCCGATTTCTCTCTAATTTGCACCCTCAAATTCTAGTTGTTGGGCAAGCCAATGAATTTAGCTCTAGTGTTAATGGAAGGGCAGCCTCCTTGCCATAGAAAATCTTGTAAGGTAAAGTTCCTATTTCCTTTTTTATTGTGATTATGTCTACCTGCAGAACACACGTAAGACCTTCATATGCCACTTGTCTTTGGCTGATATTCATTGTGTGCTTCATGAATTTTATTAGGTTCTTGTTTGTTGATTCTACTTCAAACCATTACCCCCAGGGTAATAGTTGGAAGAGGTTTTCGTGTAAATGCCAAGACTTAGAGCCCAATTAGTGATTTTAGCATCGAGGAAGGATTTTACATTATCGAGATAATGGTTTGAGGAACACCAAACCTTATGACTAAACCCTCGATAAATTCAAGGATTAATGTCTCGGTTGATTTCTTAAGTGTGAAAACTTCTGTCCATCTGGTGAAGTAATCTATAGCTATCAAAGACCCACTTATGTCTAGTTCTTAAAGGCACATTGATCATGCCTATGAAGTCGAGACCCCATTACGCAAAGGGATGATCCGCTTGGATTGGTTAGAGGGGAAGTGCTGCCAATATTTTCTTTCCTATAAAGAAATCACATTCCTTGCATTTTGTGACCCACCTATGTGCATCTGCAAATAGAGTAGGCCAAAAGATATCTGCCATTATGATCTTTATTGTTGTAGTCTAGGCAGAGAAGTTTCCACTGGGGAATCCATCATGAAATTATGCCAACACCTTTTCATTCTGTGTGCCATTGATACATCTTAACAACACACCATCAAGATTCTTTTTGAAGAGAATTCCATCAATCAACACATAAGGGATAGATTGTAACCTCAGATGTCTTCTCTTTACTTTGTTTAAACTGGGAGGGTATGCACCCTTGGAAAGGAATGTGATCATGTCCTTCATCTAGTCATGCACATCAGGGTCTATATTCTATTCAAGTTCTACACGTGGAAGGTCTTCATCTAGAAATAATGAAGCCTCAGGATCACTCTACACATCCTCAACAATCTACTTGTAGAGTGTATTGCCTCTTACTAGCTTTATGGCCTTAATAGTCACATCATATTCCATGATTTTGGTCACCCATCGCACTCTCTTCTCACTGATTTCTACTCCCATGATGAAGTCTCTAACAGATGAGTGGGATACTAACACCTTGATATGATTTGTAGTGAGCATGCTATTGAATTTATTAAGCACACGCATGATGGTAAAGACCTACTTCTCTATGTAACTATATTTAAATTCATAATCCTTTAGTGTCTGGCTAAAGAAGGCCACTAGTTGTTCCAACCCTTGTTTGTTTTCTGTATTAGGACAACAACAATGCATATATCAGCACCATAAGCATAAAGGATGAAATACTTTGAGTAATCTAGATTGATGAGCGTTGGTGCACAAGTAATCTCTTTCTTGATCTTGTTGAAGCTTTCTCTTCCTTTTTCTGTCCATCTAAAGGCTATGTCCTTCTTGAGCATAAGGGTGATGGGTCGAACTAGTCCTCGTAAAGTTAGGGATAAAATGCCTAACAAAGTTAATCTTTCCAAGGAAGGACTATAAGGAATTTTTGTGCACCGAAAGGAAAGGGCTAGGATGGCTGAAACATGCTCAGGATCAATGGCAATGCCATCCTTTGAAACCACATGGCCTAAGAGCTTTCCCTAAGCCACCAAAAATTACACTTCTTGGGGTTAAGAGATACCCCAAATTCTCTGCATCTCTCAAAGACCTTTTCTAGGTGTGCCATGTGATCCACACTCTACTTTGAGAAGACAGTTATATCATCAAGGTAAACCAAGATGAACTCATTGATATAACCTTTGAAGGTAATATCCATAGTGCGCTAAAACGTTGTGCCTGCATTTGATAGACCAAAGGGCATTTTATGATATGCATATGTTCCCCACTTGGTTGTAAATGTTGTTTTGAATTGATCCTCTTCCTTGACCAGGATCTGGTTGAAACCCTAAATACCCATCTAGCATGAAGAATGTCTGTGTGCTAGCTACGGTCTCAAAATCTACTCCATTAAAGGCAAAGGATAATGATCCTTTAGAGATGCCTTATTCAAATATCTAAAATCAACACAGAGTCGATTTCACCATTTTTCTTGCACACTGGAACAAGATTCGCGACCCAGGTAGAATATTTGATGGGAAAGATAATTTTAGCCTCAATGAGTTTGGATAACTCCTTTCTCATGAGGGGCTCAATTTTTGGATTGACTGCCACTACTTCTCGTTATGGGCTTTATGCTATGGATCAAGGTCAATGGAGTGTTGAGCAACACTTGGATCAAAACCTTTGAGGTCCTCATACTCCCATGAGAAAATATCACTATATTTTTGACAGAGAGAGATGAAGGCCTATTTTTCTTCATGCGAACAAGTCCTACTAAGTAGCAACTCTTTTCCACACGTAATAGTAATGGGAGAGCAGTCTTCTTGTGCGGTGTGCATGTATCTTTCTTCACCCTTGAACTCATCATCAGGGTTGAATATTTTCTCTAAGGTGACCAAACCTTTAGGAAACTTATTTGTCTTCAACTGTATTACTTGGTCACCATAGCTATCATGCAATTCAGCTTACATACTTGATGAAAATTCAGCTTCATTATGGATAAACTAGATGATCTGCACATCACTGTCGAACACTTTCCAACTGGTGTTATTGTTTGGAATAGATGGTCTAATTACCATCTTAATGTGCTAAGTGTTTCATTTGAAAAATTCCTCAGCAGGATAAAATTTTGAACCAAGCACGACCATTTAGTCAACTTCCTTGTTCATTCTACACGGGACTACCTGCATATTAAGAGCATCAAAGTTCTCAAGTAGGTCCCAAACTCTATATTTATAAGCTTTAATAAGCTTATTCGTTGTCTGGCATTTTTGGTGACCGGTGGATGATCAATTCTATGGATAAAATAAATATCCACACATAAGTGGGTGAGGATAAATAAAAGAGAAGGTAAATAAAGTACCTAGGTGAACACAAGCTAAGGTAAACAACCTACTCTAACAAATACACTCCCTTCTTATCATTGAAGTAATTGTATGTTATTGTTTACATTTTTTATTTCTTAGAGTTATATTATTATTGGCATTTTTATTTTTATTAATAAATCTGAATATACAACATGTAAAAAAACCTTTTAAAATTTATTTAACTCAATTTAGGTTAAATAATTTAGTGATTCTACTTTGTTCTAAACACTATTTGTCTTAGGGTTTCACTCACACTTTCCAAAAATGTTCCTTCTACTAGTGGCTTCTTTTGTGTGGAATATTTATAGCATGTTCCAAACTCCCTCTAGTTCGCATTGGTTATTATCCTTCTAATCAAGTTGATACCCATCCTAGATGTAATGGAGTCTTCCCACTACTTGATTATCCACGTGTTTGTCCTTCATCATCATATTTTTTATTCATCCACCACCTCCTTTAAATATCCCTTTTCTTGACATGATTAAGAGTGATAATATATACAAAGATGTTTTATAAGGGGCATTGGAAAACCATGTTTCTCGTTGAGTTGAATATATATCTCCTCGAGGAAATCAAACAATATCCCATAGTAAAATACTATTTACTTGAATTACTAACCAAAATAAAGGTCTCGCCCCCTCTAGCCTTTGATTAAAGTTTTTTTATCTTATTGATGTTTTATGCCTTTTATTTGTTACCGACATAGCTAATTTATCTTCCCCCCTAGTGATCTAGAAAATAAACATCCTACCATAAGTTACATTGTGATGATTATGTTACTATAAATTTTAATGTAATAATACATGATGATATTACTCTACCTACTTTATATGTTCATATTAATAATTATTATGTGTGTGCTCTTTATACATATACTTACAATGATAAGCATGGCCTTATCTCCTATAATGTGTCATCGACGTCTAATTTCTCTGTATATAAATTTAATGATGTAAATGACCATGTTCCTTGTGATGTTCCTATTATTAATACAAATGAGTAGATTTGTGTTGATTGTCATGATTCATTAGATGCACATATTATTTTTCCGATAAAATAACTGAAGCTAGAAATCTTAACTCTAGGGTGGCTAGAATTGTATTTTATAATCGTATTTCTTGGGAACTTTTTCCTAAACATAATTATTGGCTATCTCATCTTATGGATGTGCCATGTAGTCTTTTATTTTACTAAATAGCCCAAGGTGCATTGGCACATCAACCAGAAAACCTAAGCACTCACCCAAAGCATGCAAGGGTACCAGTCCCTCTTTTATGGAAGCTTTGTCAAGGAGTTAGCATGATAAACACACATATAGATATTCCAGTTCCATAATAATAATGCAAGGATAACCATAAACATATCTAGATCAACCATATACAAGAATGACTTATACAAGAATCAATATTAGGTTTATCATGAAAGAACTAGTCATAGATATATCAACGACCAATATCTAACCATAAATATCCATTGTATTTGTTGGTACCCAATTTTCTTCTCCTTTTCATTCTGAGAAGCATTAAAGATATGGCATGAAGCTTGAAGGTAGATAGATCATGATGTATGTCATTTTGTATCTGGGGATTTGATCTAACTGACACTCAGATTTGTGAAGAGATGGATAGCACTCAAATAGGACTTGATCTTGTCCTAATTGTTTTAGGTTGTGCCTTTCAACCAAGGTAAGAGGACCTATTTTGTAACCCTCAAATGGTGAAGGAGATGAAGATATCCCTCAATTTGTGTAAATAGTATGAAAATGGCCTTGAGAAAACATGATCAATTTCCCATTATTCAAACTCAACAGAGTTGTCACTACTAAATGATGGAAATGCTTTCAAGACAAGGCAAGGGTTACTGAAGACATTATATGATCCTGATTTGCTTTGTGCATTTTTGTAAATGGATTGTATTCTTTTGTTGACACACAATGCAATGCAGGGGTATTATAGGTAGGATTGGTTTGTTTGAATGAAATTTTGGTGGGAGATTTTAGACAAGACTAACCAGAATTTGCCAAATTCTTTGAGGACCTTTGCAAAAAAACTTGTAAGACCTAAACAACAGAATGCTTCAAAGGGGTTAAGGTACTCCTTCAACCAGGATATGTGCACCAAATGGAGGCCCAGATTTGCACTCTTCCACACAATCTTTGACAACCTACCACAAAATCTTAAAGTAGATGAACCAACAAAGTATCCAAAAATCTCTATTTTATCATGACCTAAGGTGCACCCAAAGGTTTACAAACAATCTCTGAATTCAAGGAAGGTAAAGTGATTTTAAATTTGTTTATCTCTTAGTTAGATGAAAGCTCTTTTGAATGTGAGATTGAAAATGCCACTAAACTATCAACAAGAAATGAGACCATGTATGATCAAGAGAGATTTTAAACACAAGACTGCAACAGGAGCAAGAAACACAAATTGAAAACATTTTGAAACATAAGTGTATGCAAATTTTGCCAAGAGACAACACAAAATAATCTAGAAATGATCAAATCTATTAGCAGGGAATATTATAAGAACAATCTCAGAGCTTGTTGATGGCTTTACAACTAAAACCAACTCAACATGATACAAATCTGATGCAAAAAGGAATTAGAAATGGTTCTCAGGTGGTTTCTCAAAAATGGGCTTCTTCCCATATTTTCCCGTGAAATTCTAAGTTTCTCCGACCATTTGCATGACAAATTCATGCAATATATAACTTTCCATTACAATTGATCCTTTTCCTCTCAAATCTTCCCTCCAAAAGTGGAATATTTAGAGCACCTTTGCTTTGCAATATTTTTGGAAAATGACATCTAACAGACTCATAAAAAGTTTCCAGTTGTTCTTTTAAAAGGTGAATCATTAAAAATTTCATCATTATCCATTGTGGAGGCACGTTTTTCATCCTTAAAGCATGTAGACCCCTTTCATTTCATTATTTCATCCTTATCCCTCCAAAATTTAACTCTGCAACTTCTTGATTTGATCTTTCACATTTTTACACGGCTAGGGAAAAGTTCACTTCAAAAACATCTCAAATCTGTAAATTGATCCTTAAAAACAATTGCATTGGTCCTTGCAGGCACAAACGACATGAATTTGCCAAAAATTGATCAAAATTGATGTAAAATTTGCATCTCCAAGCTTCCTAGAGAAAAAATGGCGGTAAATTGAAAAATGCACAACTACCATTGATTTGCCTTTCTCCCTTCAATCTGAGCCCTCCACGTGTCACAATGTGATTGGAAATGGATTTGGGATCACTTTTGACTTTTAACACTTTTTGAAAAAATGTAAAATTTTGACATTTTTCTCTGCTCCCCCGCCCTTGAAATTTGGTGCTGACACATGGCACAATATGATTAGATATGGGGTCATGGCTCAATTTTGCACATTTCCACCTTTTTTGGAAAAAGGAAATTTTTCTCATTTTTCCCATGGACCCATGCCTCCGATTCCGTCCCTGCCACGTGTTGGTCATTGATTCATCGTGGGGCCATGCTTCAAATTATCACTCTAACATATTTTGTTAAAAGGGAAAAATTTTCCTTTTTCCTCTAGCGACTTGCATTCCCTCTTCCCTACCATGTGTCCCTCTGTGATTTATTTGGTGGACTGCAGCCCCTTTTGTAAACTTTCATCCCTTTCACCAAAAGGGAAAATTTTCTAAGTCCTCCACCAACCTTCCATCCCTCTTTTGATGAGAACACGACACATGTCCACCCCTGATTCGCCATCCCTCTTTTCATGATAATACGATGTGTGTCCACCTCGACTTGGTCAAGGCTTGCACTCCGAAGCCGCCACATGTTCCATTTTACCTCGTTGTGGGCCTGCACTCTGAAGCTGCCACATGTCCTCCCCTGATTGGATGTGGCCTTAGGCATTTTTCTTCATACTTTGACTCATTTTCCAAAATTCCTTAAGGCACAAAATGACCCACTTGTCTGCCTTCATTCTGCATGTGACACGTGTACCTCCTCTGGGACCTGTGGAGCTACGGGAAAATTTTTATTTTTTGTCAAAACCAAAAACGTTAAGTTTTCTAGAAACCCACTAAATCTTGTCCAACCACAAATGACCACGTATGAGGGGATGCTTGAGCTTTAATTTGATGGGAAAAGGACACCCGTATGACTATCAAAAAAACACAGAATTTTCCAGGGATGCCCAAAATTGATTTTTTTCTTCGTGGGTGAAGAATTTTTTGGTCAAAAAACAAATGGAAAGTGATTTTATGCAATTTACGACCATGGCAAGGGATTTTTGAGGGCAAATATGCATGAAATGAATAACTTTGAGCTCCAAAGGTAGGGAATAGTGGAAAAAATAACAAAGGCCCATGGATTTGGAAAATTAGGGCATACAAAAGGGTACACATGTATATTTCTTTCAAATTAGGACAAAACAACAAGTTTATGAGATTTTCAAAGCATTCAATCTGGAGGGAAAAGTTACAGACCACCAATTTGGGAGAAAAAATTTCAGAGCATGCAAACCAAAGGAAAATTTAGGTCAAAATGGTAGAGGATCAAAATGGGCACCAATAGTATTAATTATTGTAAAACACTGAAGTTGACTACATACATAAGAGTATCACCATAGGTCATGCGTGCTCGGAACCAACAACATAACCTTACTACAAGTTGTCTCTCTCAACTATGTAAATAAATACATATTTATAGGTAGTAGGAATTTCCCTTCACTACTCATGTAGGCTCAAAATAGGCTATATGCTAAGAATAACCATGCACCCTTACAAGATAAATACAAAAGCATGCAAGCCTTCTAATAGACTATCTAATAATATGAATTACATATATAATACTATTAATAGCTGAAAACTATGCATGTTGTTCGATCTTCCTTTTGTCCAAAATAGTCTTTCTTCACTTCCAAGTCTTCATGTTGATGTGTGCCCTACACTCAACATCTATATTTATTCTCATCATGCAAAATGGCTAATTCCTATCATCATGCTTTCTCGAGCTCACCCTATTTCACTATACTTTTGTGTTCACCTCCACACCCTATGTCTGTGTGCCCTTCCCTTCTACGCCTTCAATACTTAGGTTGTAATTCATCAACCCAACATTACCCCACACTTGCTTCATTTCCACCCCCAACAATGGGTAACCATAACTTCTCTTCTCCATGAATAAATAATAAAGAACAAAAGAATAATTGTAAAAAGAAAGAAATAATAAATGGGCATGCTACCCTTCAAAAGGAAGAATCAACTTTGGATATTCACTTTTAATCTCTTCCTCTAGGTCGTTCCAATCACTAAGCACCTTATTTATTTGTCAAGGATGTCTACAAGTACTCCCTCCATTTCATCCATAGTCATGTTTTCACCTTCTTTTGCAATACCCTAAGGACGTTGGCCAAACTGGAGACCATCCCTTCCATCACATCCATTCACCTCGCTTATTAGTTTCCCAATGTATTTGATTTTCTCCTTGTGAGGGTCATGGACTGTTGTAAGTGCATCACACTTTTTGCTACTAAAGTGAGCCTTTCCTCACACCCGAGTGTCTTGTTATTCTTTGCTACAAGGACTACATTTTCTTCCACCATAGTCCTTTTTCTGATGATTACCTTAGGATCCATGCAAATATTCAATGCTAAATCTTCATTTTTCATATCATTCTTCGAGTTTGTAATAAAGACTCATAACTTATAATCTGGCATGTTATCATTCCCTTAGCTCTCTCCACTTGCATGGTAGCATCCTTTGGTTTTGGCATTCGTACTGACCCTCATCCAACACCATGTGAACCAACATGCGTAAGTAATGCATAGAATAGGGGAATCTCTCAGCCACTCTTTCTTCCAAATGCATCCTTTCCTTCAAAATTTCATCACTTATATGTTCTTTAGCCATGTGCATAACATGTTCTACTATCTTTGTGTCTCCACTTGCATATCTTCTTAGGCATAATAGAAGTACTAACACCTAAGTCAATCATGCAGTGATTATGCATGCACTTGTGGTGCCAAATTTCTTCTTTCTCTCCAAATTGAGGTGTCTTCTTATAATCAAGGACACATAGAAGGGTGGGGTTTTAACAACTTTACTCACTTGTTTCTCCTCTTCTTGGAAGATTATCCTAGATAGAATATCGCGTGCACTGCTTCTATATAACTACGTTAGCACTCGGGAGTTGCACCAGAGCTTCATGCAACAGGTCCCACTGAGATGGAATGGTTAAGGCATCCCACATTGTGATGTTTATGTTTTTCTCTTCATCTGGTAGAAAATGTTGAATGGAAGCCCCCATCTTATGCATTTGAGGAACAACATCCCTTCTTGACTGTTCAGGCGTGGAAGCCTGAATTTTAGTTGGGGTAGAGGCTTGGCCTACCAAATGAGGGGCACATGCTTTTTTAGATGGAGCTTTACGAGGGGCCTCCTATATAGGGATTTGAGAACTTTTATTGGATGATGCCTTGTTTGATTCTTTCTTCTTCTTAGGATATGCTTGTGTTGCCCATTATAACCTACGTGCTGACTCTAATATTCTTTTCTTATATCTTGTGTTGTTTGTAACTTGGGCGCATGGTCTATTTGTATCTTCTACATCTTGGTTGATTGCGTAGAAGTCCTCCATGCCAAATAACATCAAATTGGACTCCGAGAGGAACTTCTGGTCCTTCTAGATTATCTACTTCATGGGTGCTTGTTGAGGGCTCACAAGATGAAGCATTCTAGATCATGAAGGCTTAGGCTCGTGCGCATTAGCACAATGATATTGACTATGAGGCATTTTTCAAGGGAAGCACCATTCTGACTCTTGTGCCAAGTTATTCTGAACTAGAACAAGTGCTCATCTTGCGTTGGGTGCTGGGAGAGAAGTCACAGGAGGAACAACTTGCAAGGGAAGATGTGCATTAGGCTGTCATCTATCATTCTATTAATTGGGTGTGTATCTTTCATTTCCATATTGATTCCACTAGGGTTGATTACCTTATCCATGCACTGATTGGAACTACTTCTATAGGCTTGTACCTACTACTTTTCTAATGATATGACCTTGTTTGATAAATTTCTTATCAAAGCCTTCAATTCTTCATCTTCCCTTTATTTTGATGGAGAATAGGATGTTGAGGCAACTGGTTGCATGCTTTTCTCAGGGATAGGAATAGGGGCCATAGAAGGTTAGGGCACTGTGACATTTCTGGGAACCAGGCATGGATGGTCTAGGAGCCAACTTTCCACCCTAAATGAGATTGTTTTCTACCATTGTCTACAATGCTTATAAGTAGTGGTAAAGTTTTGCCTCCTATAGATTGGATCATAATTGAAATGTCATTGTTGAGAGCCTTTAGATAATAAAGAAAATCATGTTGGGTTATAGGTCTTACCACAAGAGGAATTCTGTCCCAAGTCTTCTAAAATATGATGTTGAAATCAGTCATCTACTCATTGGGCGCCCTCCTTGTTGTTGTTAGTTTCTCCACCAAAGATAGGTGATCTGACTTGTCTTCAAAATAACTACATAGATTTGTTCCATGCTCATTCCAGTGCTAATAGATCCAAGTCTCAAGCCTCTATACCATCTAAAGTGCTTTACCTTTGAAAGAGGATGCAAGTAACCTGACTGTTACATCATTATGTGTGATCAGATAGAGTGAACACACATTTTCTACATCCTAGATATGCTCTTGAGGGGTGACTTGATTCTCACCAATAAAGTAAGGAATACTCTTGAGCACACCATTTGGCATATCATGTTGTATGGACATGAGTAAGGGACTCCCTCCATCAAAGTTTGCAAAGCTTCTTAATGGAGGGGATTGTTGATGTGCCATTACAAGGTGCAAAAATTGTGTATTTTGAGGAGGATTTGAATGGGTGTAGAATGTTGAGAGAGATATGCATTCATCAACCTTCTAGAATGAAATATCCTCGGGGATAGCTAGAGGTATTCAAAAGAATCTTTAGCTACTGCACTTCTTCTTGTGTGCACTCTTCTCATGAAAGGCACTCAGGACAGCTGAAATAGAGGTCTTAAAATTTTGGTAGTCACCAAAGATGTAATTGAAATGAGCCTTTAAAGGCTGAAACACTAAGTTCACACACCAAAAATTAGAGATATGAAATTTGAGATTTCAATGTTGGTCCCACTGGGCATGCCAAAAACTATTGGTTTCTCAAACTTGCACCCACGTCTTGGATCTTAGAAAGGGCTGAGGTGTTTGAGACTATAATGGAACTGTCCCCAAGTTGTGGGATCTTGCGAGCTTGGGACGGATCTCCGGAGAAGGCCGGTTCCTCTATCTATTTATACTGTTATTGTTATTGCTATTGCTGAAATGGGAAACTAAGCTAGGAATGCCAAGGGACCAGGGAAAGAAGGATAACATGAAGTAAACTACACTAAAAGGTGATAGCACTAGAAAAGAGGGATGAACACTATCTATTCTAAGCAAGAATGACAGGGAATGCATGAAAGGATGCTAGGCATGAATAACACAGTGAAATACGCATTCACCGATCATTCTCGTGGAACATAACTAAATATGGAACTACATGGGACTGAAGTAGCACAACCAACATAAAATGTAAAAGAAGAGGAAAGAAGAAGGAATACAAACACATTAGGATAGAGAATAGTCACAAAAATGATGCTTCTATTACTTCTAAAATGAACAAAGCTATTACAATGATGAAGGAGGCCAATATCCACATACAAGAACCAAACATAGAGGTCTACAACTCAAAATACATAAAAATATAGAGTCCTTAGCAAAATGCATAAGGATCCAGAGTGTCCAACATAACAAATGAGCCTTGCTCTTACATTTATAGATGAATCCATGGAGGAAGAAGGGAAAAGGAGGGAAAACCCAAATTTGAAACACAACCACCAACAAGAAGCATTCAATGTCTACAAATCCACTTGGAAATTTGTGAAATATGCTTCCCCATGCCTGTTTGATGTGTTGAAGACAAAGGAGGGTGGATCATACCAAATTGGGTGGTTGGAGCAATCAGATTTGCTCATCAATGTTCAGAGAGATGTTTTCCCATTTCTCACCTACCAGATCCACCAAAATTTGAATTTTGAATTTTTGGCATTGTAGCTGATGTCAACATCTCTCTCAGAAAGTACATGCATGTGCCGATCTAGCTATGTAGTAGAAGATACGGTAGTCATAAGATGTCACATGATTAGCTGGTGCACATAAAATTTCTCATTTCATCGTGGCTTATTGATTTGTTGTAAGGATTTGGTGCCCTGTTGGCATGCTTTGATTAGTTGTGTACAACACACTTAAGTGTGTCAAAAGATGATCTGACACATAAGGGTATGAGGGAAAGGTCGTGTAGAGGAATCGAGGAAGGAAGGAGGGGGGGGCGCATGTGATGCATGTGGGGAGATGAAGTAAATTGGTGAGCAGAGAATGTATGGTTAAGGTGCAACTATTACAAAGTAATGGGTATGGCGCATGAAGGGCCAAGGACTTAGTAGTAAGTGCAAGGCATGTGGGATGAGAAGAAACTGACTAGGAAGAAGGTGAATGCATGAAAGGTGGGTGCGAGGGGAAGTGGAAGGAGAAAAGGAAAGGGGCGCGTAGGTAAAATGCAACCAAGGGAATGTGCCAAATGATTTTGAGCATGCACAATTCTTCAATGAATAACCTAGGGCCGAATGTGTATGCAAGTTATCCAAATTACTAGGAGAGCTATTTAGATAATAGATTACATGAAATCAACACTACAATTTCTCCTTCAACACAATTGGGTATTAATCACCCCCAATCCTTCAAAATTTCAAGAACACATCAAAATCTATAAAACTAAAAAATAACAAGATATTATCCCTCTAAAGAATGAACAAGTGTAGACACAAAATAACACACTTTCTATTTACATCATGCCTCTGAGTATGTTATTATATGCATGATTCCTAAGAAATAAAACTAGACATTAACAAAACTTTTTTGTTTTTACATTACTTTATCCTTTTGATACTCTTATCATTTAGTTTTCTTGAATGGATAATTTACTTTTGGACATTGGACAACATGTGACCCAACTCTATATTTTCTTCTATATCCTTCAAGCATCCTAAACAATACCACCCATTAGCGACAAGAATTCCCAAGCGCTACTGTCCCCTTTGGTGATTATATCATTTTCTCAAATTTGAAATGCCACATTACTTGTTATCTTTTATAAAATCTTTCTTATCAATTTGGGTCAACCTTTTTGTTATTAATGACAAAATTCAAACAAGTGAATCATATATATACATGAATTACTCATTATTATTAGGGGTTAGACACTTTGGGCTATTACTTACTATTTACTACTTCAGAAAGAGTGACATTTAAGGATTGCATTTAGGATGTAATATTCATTGCATAAGAGGGGTTGTCTATTAATTCCATTTCACAAAATCAAATTGGGATAAAATTAGTTGTATCCCTCTATCTTGGTGTGACTGGAACAAGGAAAACCTAGCTTTAAGGGACATTGTTTAATCACACACACACACACACACACACACTAGAACTACTACATAAAGTTTGAAATGTATGCAATGCTTAGTGATAATCACGTTGGGGTGACTATGATAGAAAAGTGACATGTGAGCATGAGAATCTATAAGTAGCTCTTCTTCGTACCTAACCTCCGAGGTCATGCCGAGACAGTCGGTGGGAATGGAATATATATGGATACAAACAAACTAGTTGGGTAATCTTATATCCTCAACACACAATAATGGAATATGCAAATCTAAGGCAAAGAAGACTCCCTAACCTAAAATTTGTGTAATGGATCGTTTAGATATAATAGTTGTTCGGAGGCTCTAATCAATGTCGAGCTCTACCGATATCCTATCTATTGGCTATTGGATACGTGGAAAATGACTTTTAGGTGCTTCGTGTATATTTCTAGACAAGGTCATGGAAAATGGTAATGAGAGTGGGTTTGTAGAAACTACGGGTGGTTTTCTAGTCTAGCCCAAAAAATGTTGGATTGATTGGCTTCTATGTTTAATACGGAAAATTTTGTTATGATATCTGGGAGTGGTGAGGATCTGAATACCAGCGTACGTAAATTGGTATCAATATTTAATTGACTTACATGACCATTGGGTTGTGGGACCTAGGGATCACAACCATGAGTTCATGGTTATTGTGGACCTGTTATGGTCATGTGAAGAATCAATCTCTTCTTCCAACTATCCAATGGTCATAAGCCTTTTCAACTTCTATGTTTAGTACTAGGAGTTGTGCGATTTTATTAGAATACCTTATGGGTGTTTCTGGCAATTTGTATACGTAACCTATGTCTATGTTGATGAGGAGGTCTTCTCACGCGTCTGGCCAGAACTAATGAATCACAACCAAATATTTGTTCTCTTTCAGGTTCTTGTATGGTCATGTGGATATCCTATTAGGGCAGTCTATAGTTGGGTTGACTTGACCAGAATGTGTATGCTTTGTCATCTTCAATATTCAATTGTATCAATTGTTCACTAATTTCTTGTTGGTTTGTTGTCGTTTGAAAAACCTGAATCCTAAGCCCTTGATCTATATCTGATAATATTGTGAAGAGATTTAGCTAGGTACTACCAGGTTCAAATACATAATCCCTAGGCTCTCTGGGTCCCATAATTGTCATGCAAAAGATAATCAAACTTTAACTGAAACAAGTAAAATAACTATGAAAGATATATCTACACTATGCTTATATTTCTCTTATTTTTGTATTTTCAATGATGCATATTTGAATGAAATTAAAAGAGTAGCTATTCTAATATATTCAATAATGGAAAATTAATCTAATAACAAAATTAAAACAAGAAAGTTAGCCTTGATATAGCTATTTTCCTGTGCACTTGTGAATTTATCCTAAATATTTAAATAACTAACTAGTTTAATTGAAATATTTCCAATCTTACCTCAGAAGTGAGGAATGAATCATAGTTTCTCAGAAACTATCATTCCCCATAGCTTCCCTGGCAATATTGAAAGTGAACTTTAACTAAAATAAAATGATTTGCTACTCTATTTGATATATTGTAACTACAACTTTGATAGCTCAAACTTGGAGTTTACATAACAATGGTAAATCTAGTCATGTCGCATCTTGTTCCCTCTGTGTGATCTCCTCATTCCTTCGTGTTCTCGTGAATCCATAAAAGTATGAATGTGATAGTGTCAATGAAGAAGATACTTGAACAATGGAAGCTTTGGATATAGACTAAATACAATGCAAGTAAGAGAGGGATAGTGCAAGTGAATAGAGCTTGACTATGTAATTCCTAGCAGGATTTATTGTGGGGATACAACACAAATATACCGAGAATTATGGGATCTATTTTTTGTGACAAAACAAAACTTGCAACTCTAAGATTATCAAATGGATTCTAATCTAGAACTAGAACTACCTTATGCTAAGCTGACTGTGTGGACAACAATGGAGTAAAATGAAAGCAAGAAGATCAAATGATCTCTAAAATAGAAAGGAGAGGCTGAGAATTCATGCAAAATCTAAATCTATTGAAACTTATGGAAGAACTTCAAAACACATTGAATAATCAAACATGGAAGGAGAGGGGCCATTTGCTTGTGAACAAGCTGGGTATTTATAGCATTTGGATTTACTAGAGGGTAAGTCTAAATTGAACTCTTCTAATATAAACAAAGGAAAACACTATTTACTAGGTGGCCAAAACATAAATGCAAGCTTTAGTGGTTGAGAAATGCGGGTGAAATTTGAATTTTTACGTTTGATGAAATCGTCGAACGTTCTGGAAAACATGCATAAGACCACCGCCCTGCGTAGGGAGGTGGTTACAGGACCACCACCCTATCCTGGGTGGCGGTCACGGGACTGCCACCCAGGCAGGGTGGTGGTTCTGTAACTTAAAGACAAAATGCAAGGAAAAAGGGGGCAAGAGGTTAAAACAAAACATGCAAAAAGCTAGACAAGGATTTCTAGGATGCAAATGTATACTTGGCGATCTTTTTGGATTCCAAACACCTTGCGAAGAGATCTGAATCATCATTGGGGTTTCCATAACATATTTTCAGCAGTACAGTACCTACATTTTTGGGTACGTATAGTGACCATTAAGGTAAATCTGACTCAATCATATGCATTATTTTTTTTATCTAATGTTTTATTCATCCTTATGTAGGTGACTAGTTTTTTTCGTAGGTTCAGGTGTGACACTAAAACCCCGCAGTGAAGCTAGAGATACAAAGAGAGAAAGGAAGAAGACAAGTTCATACCTTGAAAAATATCGAAGAAGAACATCTACCGGACGTTAGCACCTCAATAGGCCTTGTCCTTCTTTGGGAGGTTTTTTTTAAGGATTTTCAAATTATAGTTTTCCAGACAAAGTTTATTCAATCCGGATCTATCCTATTCCACTCAGTTTATATCCTAGAATCATTCAAGATCTTCAATACAATCTAAGTCACTCTTATTCTCCCTATTATACACACTTTCTTGTTTATTGCATGATATGTATTTCTTATTACTAGTATATCTATTTGATTGTAGTCGTCTTATTAAGATTTAATTTTTGTTAAATCATTTAGTGAACCCAATCCTTACATGCTCTTTATTGGATCTATTATTCTCTAAGGCAAATCCCTAGTTGCATTAAGGTTCATATATTAATCTTATACTCATATTTACACCTTATTTTCATCTAGCATCATCCATAAATCTGATATACAAAATTTTCATAGGGTTTCATGGTTAGTTCTACCCTTTGGGTCACTTTCTAGGTATCCTAATTTTCAAATCACCTTATTTCATATCTCAAGCATAATGACTCTATTTTAATATTCCTTTGAGGTTATTTTTAATTTTTACATATGTAACGAAAAACCTCTTTTTCCATAACTTTAGAATAATTTTCAAAATTCAAAATTACACTTTTTGGTAATTAAAGAAAAATTCAAAAAATACAAACTTTTGAGAAAATCCCTTAGAGTTTTTTATCCTCCATATTCATATTCAAAAAAACCTATTTTTGTTTTATATAGTTAAAATTATATTTCAATATATGGTCATTTTTATTCATTTGACAAAAATGTCTTTTTTATCAAACATCACTTTCAAAACAAATCTAGTTGTATGTTTGACTACTTGTGTAAAATTCTTCTATGGCTTACCATAAAAATAATGGAAATTCTTATCTATTTTATATTCAAGTTCAAATTCATGATCTTCTTCTTAAGCATTCTTTAGTTGATAATGGATATGGTCTTAATATATGCAATATCTCTTTTTACATCGAGAGGACTTTCTGTTGATGCTTTAACTCCATCTACTCTTTTCATTTGTGGGTTTTATAATACACACAATCAAGTACTATGTGATATATCTTTACCCAATATTCTCGGGCCATGCACTCTTAATTTTAAGGTCATTTTTATAGACACTAAATCACACACTTAGATACATTTCTAGGTCTTAATCATATGCTTTGCATTCATATGTTTCCTAAGGGAGAAAAGTACTAATTGATCACTATGTTTGGCCTCTTAGTTTCCTTTCTAGTCTCCTTCTTGGCCTTACACACCCTACTTCCCAATCTGACCTTTGATACTTCACCTTTTTTGGCTCTGGACACCAACACCTAGGCACCCTCATCCCCTATGGGTGCCCTAGATCTCTTTGTATCTTGATCACTTATTTTAAGTACTTTCTATCTATTATGCATCCTTATCTCTCGGGGTCAGCCTTTTAGTGATCAATTATGAAATTCAAATAAGGGAATCATATAAATACAATGTTATGGGATAAAATTAAAGGACCAATCTCTAAGCATCTACTATCACCACCTAAGGTTGCATCCAAAGGCATATAAAGAGCATCATTATATCCATATAGCTTCTTTCAAGGGACAAGGATGGTTATTATGCATACACTTCATAAGAGGGGAAGTTCATTTTTCCATGCACGCATCTATTTATACTTTCTACATCTATCTACTTGCTCACTATCAAGTGTGACACACACAATAAATACCTAGGGCATGATTTCTACACACACACACATAACTACATTGGGTATGAGATGTATTGCAACGCTCGGTCATAAGTTCACTTCATTGACAGCTTGAGGATAGTTTGACCCCATTTTGCATTATTTTCTTTTTAAGATTTGATGTGTTTTGGGGTTTTACATGTCATACATTTATTGCAGGTTATCAATGACATTTGTGGGCTTAGTGTGGCATACTAGTGACATACATTGAAGCATTGCGATAAATCAACAACCCTGAAAAGTTTATTTTATGAGTGTCTACATAGAATTTTGCGCCTAGATAGGGATCCTAGTGCCTTGGTGCCCCATTACTTCCCTAGGCACCCTGGTTTAGCCTTTCTCTACACTTATACATTTTTCTGGGCTTGGTTACGACCTCCTATGTTCTAGTTTTACCACTCTTCCACCTTCACACACTGCTAAGAATATTGTGAAATCAACTAAGTATTCTAACTCTCCATTTCACTTAGGGTTTCAATTTGTATTACATATTGTTGGTGTCACTTTTTGTACTTTACTGATTTATTTATCATTGTGACTCTAAATATCCTATCTAGGGTTTAAACAAAAATATCATTTTTGTTAAATCATTTGGTGAACCCGACTTCTTCGAACACCTTTAGGGTATTTATTTCATTCTTGCTTTCATTTTTCTAAGATCCTCTCATCATGGATATTTTTATTCATGATTTATTTCTTATCCACCTTGAATTAAGAGCTAAAATCATTACTCTCTTGGCTACTACTCATGTTCCTTATGATATTCATCCAGATATAGTCTATAACACATTCATAGATGCCTTTTCTCAACACATTACTTTTCCATCTAATCCTCTTGTTGATCTTTCTACTTTTGACAATGATCCACCTTTATACATAATGATTCACATCAATGATGTTGGTGTCAAATGAACTATAGTCGATAATGGATATGAGCTTAATCTATGCACTTTATAATTCATTGAGGCTATCTTCCTTTCTATTATACATGTTATTCCTTCATCCATTTCTCTTCACACTTATGATGGTTCTATTCATCCATGCATAGACCATATCACTCTACCTATCATTTTCAATCCTTAAACCCTTCATATGGTTTTATTTTTCATTGAATTTCCAGTTCAATATAATTGAATACTTGGTAGATCATGGCTTCATGTCATGCAAGTAATACCCTCTACATTGCATTGTTGTGTTAAATTTTTACATGAGGATGTAGAGTATATAGTTTCTAGTGATCGTGAACCATTCAAATATTACACCCGTGATTCAACCACTACCCTTCCTACTCCAATATCTGTTACTACTAATGAACCACAACCCATGGATTCTTCAAGTCACTTATAACCACTTGAAGGTGTTATTCACATGTTAGTCATTGTTCCATCTGCATCATTTCCCATTCCCACTTCTACAACTACTATGGTACTTTATCGGGGCTTTTCCAAACATCAGATGTCATTCCTCATACTTCACTTTCTCATGTGCAACCATTATTGGCACGTTCTCCTTTTACATGCACACTTTTCATGAATGATTATTATTGGGAACATATCCCATTTGATCCTACTTGCTCTACGATACTATATGTACACATGATGGCTTGACTTGGATAGGATTTTCATTCGATGAACTCTATCCTCCACCTCATGATCCCCATATTTATCATGGTTTTATCCACATTATTGTTGCTTATGGTCTTCATGTCTTTCACCTCACAATATTTCTTGCACACGCTCCTCACACTTCTCCACTTACACTTGGGCAATCTTGGCTTGACTACATTAGGGGAACTTTAGACCCTGATCATATAGATATTTCATTTCCTATGCCCTTTGGTCATGTTTTCATTTTCAATGATTCATTCCTTGGCTATTCACAAAATCTTACTTGATGGTGTTTCACTTGATTCTTAGATGTTTCCTTGAATATTGACAAAATAGATAGGGTAATGGGCGTAGGAGGAATACCTATTGAAATGTTGGTTGTTGGGTTGTTGCACGCGTATGACTTCTAATCCACAAATTGATCATGAGAGCTTCCTTTTGGCTAGGAGGAACTACCTGAAATGGAACACAAGACCACTAGAAAGAGTTAAACAATATGTGTAATGAACTACCTAGCGTGTGCTAGATCCGGGAAGTGTGATACTTCCTAGATGGCTATCAGTCCACTATTTAAAAAAATTTAATGTTGGTAATGAAGTAAATCCTATTTTAATTGAAATGATTTAGGTATCTCATTAAAAACACAATAAGAAAGATCTAATCTAATAGGCTAGGTTAAAATAAGATCCAAAGGTCAAGTAGTTGGTTCTAGTTCTCTGCAGGTCTGAAAGAGGTCTCAGGCAGGTCACATGTGATTAAGGGTGATGTGAGAATAGGTGGGGTAGGTAGGTTTGATCTGGGATGTATTGGTAAATACAGAGACCAACACCGGTTGGGGAGAACTAGTGCCGATTACTGTGGAAAACTAGGAATGCCACAAAATGAGCTTTGGATCTCCCTTATGATTGCACAAGGGACTAGGCTAGTTGGAGTGAGGTATTAGGCTGGTCGGATGGGGTTTGGTGAGGTTTTAATGGTGATATGGAGGGTTGAGTATTAAAGGAGGTCAACGGGTGGCTAGGAGAACAAAGGATGGAGATACAATGATTAAATGAATGAACCAAAGGAGTAAACTATTCTACTTACTTGAAATCTGGTTCTAGGTGCTTGTGAGTGATGGATGAAGGTGCTGGTAAGAGGTTGAATGCTATGAGGATCACCAAACATTGGAAAGCTCTTATATGGGCTACATGTGCATTCCTTTTTTCCTAGTTGGATCAAATATATGTTGGGTGATTGCTGGATGATTGCCGGGTGAATGTTGGATGTCTGTGCAAGAGAAAATGCTTGATCTCCTTCCTTGCATGTGTGTTCTCATGGAAACTTGTTCTCAAAAGAGATATCTCTCAGAATCCTCTAATATTTTTCAACCTTTTTCCCAACCTCCAAAATAAGGTTGTTTTTGGGATTAAAAGGTGACCGATGGTGGTTCTAGCTTAACCGGTGATGGTTAGGGGTAACGGCATCGGTCAAGGTGGGATTTCCTAGGTTTGCTAAACTAGGCAGATCCCCTTGATTTTCTAGGATTTTGTGTCGTTAACCCACATTTAGGATAGAAGCTTCTTGTAAGCATGCGGGAATGTGGTTAGAGGGAATGTAGGCATTGATTTTTAGGGTTTGGGTAAGTCTTAGTTAGTTATGACAACTTACTAAGAATAGGTCTTAGGGTGAGTTGGCTTGATGAGGTGTCTAGGTGAGGTGTAAGTGTGGGAATTATCTAAATTAAGATATTTAAATAATAAATATGGTGAGGATAATGAATTAATTTAATTAAATAAATTAAATTAATATTAATGGGGTGAAGGGGGCCATGGTTAGGTGAATGTGTTCAATGGTGTTTATTTGACGAGGGACCAAAGGGGAGTGTGACCTAATTTTAGTGTCTACAAATGGTATGCTCATGGTTTTCCATTACCTCCTTTCACGATGAAGAATATGCTATGGGAATTTACAATTTACACCTCAATGGCTCTTTACTCGATCATCCTGATACCATTACTTACCAAGTATTTGATGCTTCTCCATTTGTCTTTGAAAATGATAACATTGATCTCCTAGATGATGTTACATGATCTTACTCTTCCTCATACACTTGGAGGACATCACGTTTATCTTCCCCATCCATAAACCATTACATGTCTATAATTTCTATTGTCATACTTCAAGCTTCCTACTTCACATCTTGATGCATCCTAAAATTTACCATAAATGACCCACGCATGTTTTGCACATCACTCGCCTAGACTGAGTGCTCACCCAAAGCGTGCAAAGGTACCAGGCCCCTCTTTAGGGTTGTTTATGCAGGATGTTAGCAAGATGAATATTTGATGCATTCAGATCCATAGATAGTATAAAAATTCTATAGAGCATATTCCATATCTGGATCTAAGGATTAATAGATTTAAGTAATAGCCATAATGAATTCTACCATGCAAGATCTAGTTATAATCATTTTTAACACCTTGAATCATTCAATACACTCCATTATATTAAACACATTAAATACACATAAGCTTCTTAAAATAAGTAGAACCATAAGTTCATGTGTGCATCATATCTAAGCAAGCATAGCTTCACAATAGCTCATATATGGTCCTCCATATACTACTCAAATCACTACATATTTATAAGGGTGGGGATTTTCCTTCACTACTTACATAATTCCCAAAATAGGTCGCATGCTAAAAATAACCATGTGCCTTTACAATAATAGACACACATGCAAGTGCACTAATAATAGATCTCTTCTAGTTAACTAGCAGTAATAATTCTATTATTAACTCAAACCCATGCAAAGTGCTTAGTAGATGCTCTTTCAAAAATATCCCTTGCATGTTGTATAAGTCTTTATCTGGTTTATGTGCTCTACATGTTATCTCCAAAAATAGCTCGTAATCCTAAAAATGGCTAAGTCTTGAATTTATCCTTGTCTTTCATGCGCATTTCCTTCCCTATCCTTCCACACCTTTGAACATACCCTATTACCATGCGTGAACCTTCTGTGTGCCTTCTACTAAGTGTCATACTTTGTCTTCTAAAATTACCCCACACAAAATTGCATTGCTACCCCGACAATGTTTGCCTCTTGATATATAAAGAATAAAGTATAAGGAATGGAATGAATGTAAATTAATGAATTACTATACAAAGAATGACTTTTCACCTACAACATCCTTTGTTTCAACTGGAAGAACTAACTCCATATATTCCTATTTGATTTCAGCCTCTAAGGTTTTCTAATCACTTAGCGTGGCTTCTACCTTTTCTAGAATATCTGATGAAATAGAATCTAACTCCTCTTGTGTAATATCTTCCTTTTCATTCTATAATCCTATAACAATGTTGTACATTCCAGTCACCCTTCCTTCCAGAAGATCCATCTTCTGTGCTATAAGCTTTCCAATTTCATCTAGCCTTTCTTTATGGGGGTCTTGGGCTTCTATAAGGGCCTTGCACTTTTTTTTTTTACTAGAACCAATCATTCCACACCCCCAAAGTCTCATCCTTCATGGCCTTCAAGACTTCATTGTATTCTACCATGATCCTGATTCTTATTACTACCTTTGGAGCTGCATATATTTTCAATGTCCTGTCTACGCTTTCTTCAACTCCTCCCGTAGGTCTGAGTAATGCTTCATAAGATGAAATATTTATAACCATTGAAGCCCTTGCTCTCTACTTCCTGCTTAGGGTCCTTTGGCATTGGAATTTGAACTAGTCCATCCTCAAGCACCAAATCAACTAAGGTACACACATAATGCATATCCGAAGGGAAATTTTTGGGTACCTTGGACTCTAAGTGCGGTCTTGCTTGTAGGACATGATCACCAATCTCCTCTGCCATGGTGATGAGAACCCCATTCTTCTTTTTCTCTAGGTCCTTTTCTCCTTTTAGACATGCTATTTTTACATCTTTATCTTTGATATCTTCTCTTAGCACTCTAATAGTTACATCCTTATCTACATTCCACCACATCACCTCTGTAGATACTTTCACCAAGGCATTACTCACTTGTACATCAGACATAACCATGGTTTTGATGGTTATGTGTCTATTCTGTGGTGCCTTTTTAATTCTTATTGACACACAAGACTCTTTACATACATCAAAATCGAGCTCGTCCATGTGAGTGTGCATGGACCATGACAATTATTTCCTTATGTGCATGGTTTCCATGTCAAGGTCCATCAACTCCCATCCATACAATTCCTTAGGCCCACTTTGTATTCGGAATCAAGGGCAAAAAATTTTACCTATGTCCTCATCATATCCCATGATTGGTGCAGCATACTCCCCACTTTTCCTCTTTGTTCTTAGCCCCTTATGAACTTGAGCATCAAGGTTTGGAGTTGAATCATATATGTCATGAGTAGTATCTTGTTATGTTTTCTCCTACCCCCTTTACTCCTTCTACTTCTACTTTCATCCTTGGGTTCTTCCACATCCTCTAGTGGTATAGGAGTTCTAGGAACACTCTCTGTAGACTCCTCCACCTCCTCATTCAGCTTCAACTTTCTCCTTCTCCTCTCAATTATCTCTTTTGTGGAGAGATTCATAGTGATCTTCCGACAGACTAAGTGTTTCCCATACGTTGTGTCCTTGTTCTTCAATGCCCTTTTGAAATGACACTCTCCTTGGATTGCTTCCAAATCCTCTTCTTCTTCTTGTACCTAAGGTGGGGTACTTGTGTGCTTAGTATCTATTTTGTCTGTGTGTTGTTGCCTACCCCTATGCTCTAAGTCTCCACTATCTTCATGCTCTTCTTCCTCATCATCTACCTCTATAGGTTATGTGGGCTTTGGAGCTGGTACGTTCTCCACTGTATGTTTTCCCTTAGGTGGCCCTGGGAGTGAACTCATTCTCCACATATTTGTTACCCTCCAACTTAGGCTTAAGTTGAAGGTATACAAGCATGGATCCACTATCCCCAACAACCAAGCTTACATGCTTCATGTTTATAATGGTTTATATGAGCCTTTTAATATATGTTGTTTGACCTAGATATATATATATATATATGTGTGTTGTGTGTGTGTGTGTGTTTTTCTTAAAGTGTGGTAGTCACAATCTACCTTATCCACATTAAAATTTAGTCGATGTGCATCAGTGAAACGGTGGACTGATTCTGAAGAAGCGACACGCTATGAAGGCATATGACATTTTACACCATGGGATCCAAGCCCCATCCCTCATAGAAAATTATGTGATGCAAAAGTGCTGGTACACTACTGAATTGTACTACCTTTCCCACCACTGATGGTAATTCCTTAGAATATGCCACTCCTCTTCAAATTCCACATGGAGCCTATCATACCACATCTCCACCCTTTGTTTGAATGGCCCACTCATTGACCCTTCACATAAATACTTCATGAACCTCTCCACGAGGGACTTCTTCTCCAAGGGGTACTCCCAAATCTTGTCTTTTGGCCCATCAGACACTCCAATCTCCACAAATACTAGTGACAAAAAGATAGCACCAAAACTGATTCTTTCATAGGTGTGCACTTCCTTAACAATGGTCTCCACAATGTAGCCTACTATGTTATAGACTACCCCCTGTGACATATTCCTTGCAACATGGAGCCACATTGTATTCACCTGTGACCATCTCTCTTGATCATTCAACTTGGTCACCAGATGTGCAATTGCTTGTACCATTGGGTACTTCTTCAATTTATCAATGTCCATTCCATGTAGAAATTTTTATACCCTGGGTTTTCTTTCATGTTTCCATGATTTCTGCCTTATCAGTTAGGTCACTATCAAGATCTGTCCCTATCCCCTTTAACCCTATTAGCGTTGAGATCAGTGTTGTTGTAATCCTTATCCTTCTTCTGGAAAAATAGAAGAAGTCCTCATGGACTCTGCTCATTAGCCACTAGTAAAGAGGTTCATATTTTCCAAATTATGGGAGCTCATACAACTGGTACACTCCTACTTGTTTTAAAATTTTCTCCCCAACGTCATCATATACCAACATATCCTCCGTCATGCACTTGTTGGTATTTGTACTCAACAACGCATCTAATTATTTCTTATTATCAGAGGTGCGGTGGTTGTAATCACTCACCTTGCAGCTGCGTATGTGGGAATACCACTCTTGCCCAATTATCATGCCTTTCGGATACTACATCTCTGAGAAACTCTCGGGAGCAATTTCAACTTCTTCCTCCACTTTCTTCTTTCCTTTGGCTCCTGCAGTAAGTGCTTTCTTTGGTGCCATCATCAAATCTCAAGTTTTTATCTTCTGTAGTGAAAAAATCCAAACCCTAGCTTGAGTCTACATACCCTAGTTCGAAACCATGTTCCCTAGCTCTCTTTCAGGCGGGTGTGCGTCTTCACTCAAACCCTTCACTAATGGGGACGTAAGCTTCTTCTACGCATAAATATGCTCTCCATGTCTGGTTTCACACTCTTCACACCTTAATACTCTTTTCTCATCTCAGTCACTTAGCTCGTTAAAATTCTTGTGATCACAATGGTAAAAATGAATTTACATCACGTCCTTATATAGAATTTCAAAAGTTTGTTGTATTTATTACTCCTTCACTTACCAACAATCCTCTCATTAATTGACCATTTTCAAACTTTCCACATGGTACATATTCACACCTCATCTATAACCTTCTAGCGCGCCATTCCTACCTTATGGCTATAGAATTCTCTTCAACGTGCTTCCATGCACCTAGTACATTTCCACTATTGCTTCTCTTGGTAGTATCCACGACCATTTTTTACCTCGCGTTATATTGTTCCTTCATTTATCCCCATCTATGGTCCTTGTTTGGAAGTAATCTTCTTTCCAAAAACTCTCCAAACTTGAATAACACCTATAGCAGTTTTTCCTTTATGTGTACCCATTTTTCAATAGCCACCCCACACAAATGGTATGTGCAATCCTCTACACATAAAAATTCTTCAAACAGTAATTAGATTCTAGTGTGTAAACGTGCTTATTACAAAAACACCAACTAAATTGACAAAGCATAATGACGAAGAAGGAAATACATTAAAGGAATACATAATTGAAAACCTAATCTAAATGGCAACACTACCTTATTACAAACACCAAGAAGACTTATTTATAGTAGGGCTTCAGCCTACTCCCATTGAAGTAACCGGGTAACCGTATTCCATCAAGCGCCTCTAATTGACAAGTTCTTGTTTCAAGTATGTAAGTGATAACATATGGTCCTAACCAATGTACTTTAAGTTTGCTTAGATGGTGTAAAAACTTAGAATCATAAAGAAGAACCATCTGTCCTATCTCAAGCTTCTTGTCCCTGATGTGCCTATCATGCCATGCTTTCTACCTAGCTTTTTCCTTCTTCTCCCAATCTAGTTTGTTATTGCTCTTCACTCATCTAGCTTAATCAAATTTTCAATTCATTCTTCTAATGCTTGTTCATCAGCTAGACCTCCAGTGCACACAATACGTAAAGAAGGTAACATGAATTCCATAGGAAGAAATGCTTCTGCACCAAACACCAATTGAAAGGGTGTGGCCTTGTTTAATCACTTATATGTTATTCTATATGCCCAAAGCATGGCGAAACTTTATCATCCCAATATTTTCTTCCAACATCACAAATTTTTGTCAACTTTTGGCTCAATAGTCCCATTTTCCTGAGGATGATATGGTGTAGTCTTATGGTGTGCAATCATGAACTCACCTACTAGAATTCTGATTATCTCATTCAAAAATGTGTGCCCCTATCACTTTGTTCAAACTCAACAGCATCCATACCTTGTAATAATATTTTCCCATAGAAACTTAGCTATTTTTGTTATTGTAAAATCCTTTGTAGGTGTTGCTTCTTCCCACCTTATCAGATAATTTGTGCAAGTGATGATATAACGTGATCCAGTCCTACACGCGGCTAGAGAAATAGAACCCACAAAATATATAGCACATTTCTCAAATGGTTATGCACTAGAATAGGTCTTAAAGGCATTTCATCTCTTTGTCCTGGTTTTCCAAGGCACTAACAATGATCGTAGGCCTTGCAATACACCTTAAAATCCTTATACAAGGTCTCCCACCATAATCCAATGAGTAGAATATTACACGTAGTGGCATCACCTGCATAGTGCCCACCTGCAATACCACCATGAGCCTCTTCCATGATATATGTGCACTCATGTTCCAATACACATCGGCATAATACTTCATCTTGGCCTAACTTGTACAGGTCACCACTAATCAACATAAACGGTGCCACGCGAATGGAAAGTTTTTTTCTTCTCTAAGGATTTCATTCCTTCTAGCACCATACCTATACGTAGAAAGACAACTATGTCCTCTAATTCCGATGGTGTCATTGTAAACAATATAACTATATATTGGACATGGTATCTACAATTTCCTGACATCTTCTCCTGACTGTATTTTGGATAAATGGTCCAGTCCAGAATTACTTGTCCCTAGTTTTACCACAATTATAAAATCAAATTCTTGGAATAAGAGTACCCATCAACATATGCACCCTTGTGAAATAGGATTTTTTACCAAATATTTCAATGCCATGTGATCGATATATAATACAAATGGTGTTGCTAACAAGAACTACCTAAATTTATGTAGCACATAGATCATTAAAAAACTTTCGTGCTTTGTAGTTGTTTAATTATTCTCTACATGAGTCAACATTCTACTAGAAAAACAGAGATAGGATGATCTATAATTCCTTCTCCAGCTGAGCCAACACCATGCCAATGGTCATGCTAGAAGCATCCACATGTACATGAAATGGTTGGTCCCACGAGGAAAGCATAGAATAGGCATTGTAGTAAGTTTTTCCTTTAATGTCTTGAATGCACACTATTGTGGTTCCCCCAATAGAATGTCCCTTTTCCTTTTAGTAACTCCTCCAAGGGTGTGACAACCTTAACATACCCTTTAATAAATTTTCTATAATACCCAATGTGACCTAAGAATTTGTGCACCTCACTTTGACTGGTAGGCTCTTCCAGGCCGATAATGACTGCAACCTTAGCTGGATCAACCAACAAACCTTCCTTACAGATGATGTGCCCTAACAATGTGCCAAATGGTGTAGCAAATATGCACTTCTTGATGTTCAAAGAGATGCTTAACTATCGACATCTTTCAAAAACTAAGTGTAAATTGTCACAATGATCCTTAACAAGTCCATACATCGTCTAGTCATCTAAATAAACCTGTAAGAAGTTATGAATAAAATCCTTGAACGCTTGGAAAACTATGCGCGAGAATACAACAAGTGCATTTTTCAGACCAAAAGGCATCATAGTATAGGCAAAAACTTCCCCATTCAGTGGTAAAAGTAGTCTTTTCTTGATCCTCCTGTGCAATCCTAACCTGATAATACCCAGAGAATCCATCTATAAAGGAATAGATCTCACGCCCTTCAATGCCTTCTAATATCTCCTTTATGAATGGCATAGGGAAAGGATCAGTCACACATGCAACATTCATCTCCCTGTAGTCCACAAAAACCCTAATTTGACCATCTTTATTTATACTGGTCACCATTGGGCTAACCCATTATGATTCATCTAGGGGCTTGATGATTCTAGACTTCAACATTTTTCAATTTCTTCCTTGAACTTTTCATGCAAGTTGGGGTTCATCCTGTAGGGTCTCTTCTTGATTGAGCGCACCTTCCTTAATATTTATCTTCATTTCTCCTAATGATTCATGCACGCCTTTTAATTCATGGTATCCCCTAGGAAATAAGTCCTGATAACCTTGTAATAACTCAATGATTTTTTCCACTTCAGAGTCAAACCAATAATCCCCAATTATGGCCTCCTTAGGCTTAGCATCCGATCCAATATTCACTTTCCTTGTTTTGATAGGTTCATGATAGGCGCGCATGGTCTTATCTACATTGTCTCAAACCTCATGCCTACATGTTAATTTTCTACTTCTTAATCATCCACTAAGTAGACCATATTTCATTTTTCTCTCTCAAGGCAAGCATGCTTAAGTAGTGTGGCATCTATCCCTTCTTTTTCATCAAAGTAAACTTTTGAGTCTGTCCCACCAAATAGATCCTGGATGAGTTCTTCCACCTTGGCACTATCTCCCATAGTTAAGCGCTTTATAACCTTTAATGCCTCTTCTTTTGGAGGTTTAGTAGAGAAGTAGTCAAAATTCTGATCATTCCTGCAATCAAATCCTACCAATTTCCAGTCTCTCTATGGAGTTCTACATATACATACCAAGCACGTGCATAACCTTGTAAAGTGGAATAAAATTTATGCACCCAAAGTGAAGGTGGTAAATCTTCCTACCCCTCTATCCAGAGTCTCTCACACTATTGAACGTGGTGTTGAACAGGTTGATTACCATGATAAGTGCAGATTTGAGTAGGTGTATTGCTCTTGGAAAACTAAGTAGAAAGAGAAATCTTGATTTCATTCCATCTAAAAGATTATCCCTGTGAACCACCCACCAACACATTGTTGTCCCACATAGGGTATATGCTAGCATATTCCATCTCTCCAACTGGTCTATCCACTTGTTCCTCCATGGCGTGTAAAAATACCGTAGGATCTCCTTCTCCAGTGTATCGAGGTACCGAGTTGTTACCTATTCTCCTAATACAACAAGGTCTACTATTCCATGCAAATGTGCTTCGTACTTTGTGCCCTACCAACTCATAAGTACCATGAGACCAATTATCATAAGCAATACTTGTAGTATTGCTAATATACTGTGCATATTCCCACTGAAGGATTCCTTCTTTAGATGGCTCGAGCACTTCTAGGTCTCGAATGATGCATACATAAATCCTATTTAGATCTTCCTTACTCAAAGGCTCAACATAAGGCATATATTTCCAATCAGTTAAAGGGATAATAACTCTTTCCTAATTTTCAAAAGTGATATATCCCTTGTTAAACCAAAGATCAACATTATTTACATAACACCAAGGGATTCCAAGTAGAGCTAGGAAACTGTCTACTTCGGAAAGCGCTAAAACCTCAAAAACCTAAGTGAACTTGTCCCTTTTATAGTAATGGATGCATCTTTTAAAACTCCGATAGGAGTGGCCTTGGTTTGATTAACCATAAACAACACATTAGAAGATGGTTGTAATGGGGGTCTTCCCATCTATACCCATGCATCTAAAGTAAGTACATTAACTTACGTGTATCAATCAATATATTACTCAAAATCCATCCATCCACAACAGCATTCAAAGTGATTTCCTTTTCATAGTCTAAACTATTAGGGGGAAGATTTGCATGCAGGATCTGTCATCCAATCTCAATACTTACATGTGGAGTGTTTCCATATAGCCAATTCCCTAACAATGGAATGATATTCTCCTAGTGAAACATTTTTCACACCTCCTTCAAGTCATCAATATCAGATTGGATTGTCTCTGTTGCTTTCTTTTTATCCATCTTTTGTGATTTCTCCTTTAAACATTGTATTTCACCCTGAAGATTTCTGAGTACCTCCATGGTTTCTTGATAAACCTCCTTATGATTGAAAGGATCTGGTACCATGCATGTAGAACCTCCTCCTTAGTGATGGTAGGCTTATGTTGTAATTCTTCTTTGGTGCGCGCCGCTTCAGCGTGGGTAGTGATCTTTACAGAAATACCTCAGATTCCAGTTCCAACTTGAACATCCTCTATTTTCCAACATGATGTATCCTAACCATCCCTATGCCTTTGTTTTCTTGTTTATGCTTGCTTACTAAGATGCTCATATAAGTCTAGGCATTCCTCATAGCTATGATTATTTCAACAGAAAAGAACATGTAATATTATGAGGACATTTGTGCCTATAGTGGTCAGGAGATCTGCATGTAAAACATGTCCCGTAAGGAAACTCGCCTCATCCACCACCATGGCCTCATCCTCCAAATCCACCACGGTATCCTCAACCTCGACACAACCTCCTTCAAAATTCCCTTCATTTTGATCATAGTGTGCTTGATTTTGATCATGATCCTGATGCTCACCCTTACCCTTAGAGTTATTTGATACTCCTATATTTCGTACACCAATATCTATAGTATCATGGATCTGACCAATCATCCAATAGTCTTTTGTATCGTGAGTTGTGGACTGTAAATTTTACAATAGTAAGATATGTTCTTCCTTATTATGCGTGTTGCAATAATGGGCAGTGGCTAGCATCATGGTTTAAATGACATATCTCACATTCTAGTAATAATGAATGTATGAATCTATGGGGAAAACTATCCTTGGTGTGCCCTTCTATTTCACAATCTATACACCAAATCCCTGTGTGTGTCTCATGTGTTGAGTTCACGATAGTTTCTCCAACTACTTTGCCATAGCTGTAATTTGTGCTTCCAATAATGGGTTGAGTCTAATGTCTATATTTTTGATTGCTTTAGCATGCAAAGTTTCCTCAAGTTCTTTGCGTGGATCAGTGTATGTCTTATGTGAAAAATCCCTTCTAAAAGGTGTGATCATACCTCCAATGAACCATTGCACATGTTGGCTTGCGTGAATGTCATAAGAAAGATTAGATAAAAGAGTTTTTAAATGGGCATCATACTCCCTAACACTCTCAGTAGTGCCTTGCTTAATATCCTTTAGCACGCTTATACTCTTCTTCTCGAACTCAGGGATGTGAAACTCTTTAAGGAAAGTATATTTTAATGTTGCATACTCTACACAAGTCCTATCAAGGTAAAAAAATTGTATCATATGTGTGCACATCTTTGTAATGTAGTGGAAAATTGACTCACCCTACACTCGGAAGCCATGATTCCTTTTGTGTGCCATAGTATCTCACACATGTGCACGTGTTCAAAAGTAGATTCAATGCCTCTATACTCTAGAAGACGAAGAGACATCTCCATATAAATATTCTAGGGTTGGTGCGGACCTTACCCAACCGATCCAGAACCTCTGTGTTACCTCTATCTCTAAAACCACTGGAACTAGAACCACCTATACCTCCTGATCCTTGACCTATATCCAGAAGTGGACCAGAAGATGTAATTCCATGTGTCCCAATAGTAGTACTAAAATGAACCCCTACAGTCTGCGAAGTGTTACCACTCCTAGAAGTGAGTCTAAAATTCTACATGCTTAAATTCTATGTAGATGATGCACCTATAAAGGTACCTCCAAACAACAATGAAGACATTTTACCTGTCATTGATGTACTTTCTATGTGACTTACTCTTGCTCTCCCACTACCTAAATTAGCTTGTTGACTACTTGTTGTACTAGATACTTGGAAAACCAAGCACAAGGGCTAGGTTTCTAGGTAGATTTAGATGCATGCCCATGGCCTAGGTTGTCTCTGCTAGCGTGCTTCCATGTGAGGCCGAGGGGGTTCTCTATCAATATTTCCCAAATGGGGAATTTCTGATGCTCGGCTCCACGACTTCGCATAAGGTCTAAATCCTTCACAAGCCATCTCTCTCCTCAACACCATTCACTCTACAACATCTCGCTTCTTCTCTATCTCCCTCTCATGTGCCTCATTATAATTAATATGTCTTTCTTCTCTCTTCCTTTTTCTCGCTAGGTCTTCCATATTTCACCAAATCTTCTCCCGCCCTTGCACGTGGTGGGGTTTAGTTATCCATCATTTTTCTTTCCAAGTTCAAGGTCACCATCAATATTTTGATCACCAGTGGAATGCCTTGCAAGTAAGTTCCCCTGGGATATTGTAAAAAATGGAATTCCACTACCTCTAGGAAAGAATAAGTGGAAATTGAGTACTTTAAAATATAACTATTCGAACACCAAGAAACCAAGTATCCACAGTTCATGTCCAAATCATATCACCATCATAAAGGGCCTGAAATTCTTCTTGCGTCTTAGAAAAGTACGTGATACCTCCAATTTCTTTTAGACACATAAGCAACTAGACACTTGTATAATTCTACCGGAAAATATCAAGAATCTCTAGTAAAAATTGTCTTACTGATTTTGTTCCACCCTGTGCATGTGTTAAACTCATATCTGGTGTTGAACCTCTGTGCGTACTCTTCTTCTAGATCTTGTATCCACTCCTAAACACTTGCTAGGTTCAACTGGTATGTCTTCATTGCAAACCATCATAAAAACATTTGAAAAAGAGGTCCGATAATGGAACCAATGATGTGCCTAGAATTTACTAGAAATAACCCAGGTATGCTGGCACATCACTCAACCTAGAATAAGCCCTCACCTGAAGCACGTAAAGGTACCAAGACCCTCTTTAGGGTTGCTTGTGCAAGATTTTAGCAAGATGAAGAGTTGATGCATTCAGATCCATAAATAGTATAAACATTCTATAGAGCATATTCCATATCTAGATCTAAGGAGTAATAGATTTAATTAATATCCATAATGAATTCTACCATGCAAGATCTATTTATAATCATGTTTCACACCTTTAATCATTCAATACACTTCATTATATTAAACATAGTAAATACATAAAATCTTCTTATAATAAGTAGTACCATAAGTTCATGCGCGCATCAGATATGGAAGCATAACTTCACAATAGCTCATATATAGTCCTCCCTATACTACGTAGATCACTACATATTTATAAGGGTGGGGAATTTCCCTTCACCACTTGTATAATTCCCAAAATAGGTCGCATGCTGAAAATAACCATGCACCTTTACAATAATAGACACACATGCAAGTGCGCTAATAATAGATCTCTTCTGGTTAACTGGTAGTAATAATTCTATTATTAACTTGAACCCATGTAAAGCACTTAGTAGACACTCTTCCAAAAATAGGCCTTGCGTGTTGTGTAAGTATTTATCCAGTTTATGTGCTTTGCACGCTATCTCTAAAAATAGCCCATAATCCTAAAAATGGATAAGTCCCAAATTTGTCCTTGTCTTTCATGCGCGTTTCATTCCCTATCCTTCCGCACCTTTAAACGTTACTTGTTACCACACATAAACCTTCTGTGTGCCTTCTCTAAGTGTCATACTTTGTCTTCTCAACACATATCTCGACATTTATCTTGCACAACTTTATATAATATGTGTATCATTATTACCCATTACACACTCTCGTGCTTTGGTTCACACTTGACTCATGAGGGCATCATATATACATGAACCTCACACTCCACATTTACTCTTACATCTACTAGTACACATCATACACACTCGGTGATTTATACACCTTTCTTACATCTACTACTACATCTTCTACACATTTTTACACTCAACACATTCAACATGTTAGGAATAATATTAGATATTGTGACATTATTATGAGTGTGAAATAAATAATATAGTGTAATGTAATACAACTATTTATGAGTTGTTAACTCATGTAAATAGTTGTAATTAGATAAGGTTTGTTGTGAGAGAATAATGGGATTGAGAGTTTGAGTGAGATATTGTGGGGATTAGGAGAGATATGTGGGATGAGTGTTGACTCCTAGAATCAAGGAGATCAAAATCTATATATGTAATCTTCCTCTATGTATTTGATATCCCGGAGGTTTTCTATATCAAAACTTCACTATATTATATCCGGTGTATTTCTGTGTTATTTGATTCTGTGATAATCAAGCTTGTGTTCTACATCTTGTATCGAGCAATATGATTTTTGCTGAGTTTTGAAGGGAACAATGTAATATCATGGTAATGCTATTAAAATAAAAACATCTCAGTTTGAGGTAGTGCTTATGTGGATGCAAATACAATATGGGAAGTCTTAGATATTATTCTTGGCATCCTCATGATCTCGCTCACTGCGTTAAATATATAACTTTGTTTTACGTCCTCACTAGTGGAATTATTCTTCCTTTCTTAAATGTTAATGTGGATTCCCAACGATTTGTAAGTTTAGACATATATACACCTGATCTCTTCAAAGAAAAGGAAGAACTTGCAGGAAAGTATATACATATTATAGATCCGTGAACTGTCATAGTCAAACGGTGACTCGAGAGATTCAATTCATCTACCACTCTTGTTAGTAATACATTTGTGCTCCTGATTTGTGCATCCAAATCTTGCATCGTATTTCCACTGATTTAACACTGTCGTCTAACATTTGGTAGATCCGCAAATCTCTGATATACTATAGTTGACTGCGTTACATGTCTTTGTGCACTGGAAAATTCATTTGCATATTGCAAAATATATCATGAACACTGAAGTCATTGGATTATGAAACCAAGTTCGATAGCTTTGCTTTCAACCAGAGTTCAACACGGCTCGTATTCCTCCGGAGTTCAGCGCTGGCAGTTTACACAAAATTTGTATGGTATTTAGTTCATGTATTGTGTAAGTTTTATTTCGGCTTATCATTAAAGGTTGAGTCGTTTATTCATTTATGTTTTGTTATTAAGTTTCAATTGTTTTGTGTAGTCTATAATTGTTATTGTCGGTTGAAACCATTGTATACTTATGTGTTGTCATTTTAAATGAGTCAAAAGTAAATATAAAGCTTTGTTTGTTTAGTTAGAGTCATTTTTATCACATAGTCAATGTGATTATTAGTTAACAATTATAAAATTGGATCCACTCCAATTCGTCAAAAGTTGTCATTCTTAGTATGGTTATAGTCAATGTAAGTGTCTAGTATATGTTTAGTGTTGTATTAAAAAGTAATAAATTAATTACTTTTAAATATTTTCGTTATATCGTAAAAGTGCTTCGACTTCAATATGTCATGTTTTGCAATAGTCATTAGTGTCATTTAAAGTCCATTTGTGTTGTAGTAAAAAGTAATTTTTTAATTACTTTTTAATTGTCATGTTATTGTAAGTCAAGTGTATCGTCATTAAAAAAAAAAAAAAAAAGAGGGAGTAAAAGTCTGAAAAATAAAATAAAAAATTTGCCTCACATTTCAACTATCAGGACGCATTTTCACTTGAACGTGACATCCATAGTGAGGGGGTGCACTATCGGTTGAAACCGACACCCAGTTGATTGTAAAATGAACTTTATCGAAACATTTTGCTAACTAAGTAGCATAAGATGGAGGCTGGAGGTAACGGAGGTAGGAGGGCACATAGCGACCTCTCGTTAGGCACCATCGACGAGGCCATGTGAAACTGAATTGGTGGCCAAGTTTTTTCTGTTGAGTGTTTGCTTTCAGCGTACTTTTGTGAAAATAAGAACAAATTATTGTTCAATTGTAATGTATAAAATTCCTGAATGTAACTCCTGATGAAATGAAATAGGTGAACAAAAGCACCACAGTAAGATAGTTCATGGATCTTGAAAAGGTTTGTGGGAGATCCAGAAAACCACACGAGGTGGACAGGTGATGGATCTATTACACGTCAAGGTTTGTGGTAAACCTGTAAAACCATAGAAGGTTGAGCATTTCTCCCTTCATTAGTATCAAGGTCATGAGTCACAGAGTTTGACATGCTCCATAGAGGAGAGCATACTGCAGATAAGAGTGTGTATGTTTTTCCCATGTTCACACTAAGGGGGTGAATGTTAGGAATAATATTAGATATTGTGAACATTATTATGAGTGTGGAAATAAATAATATAGTGTAATGTAATACAACTATTTATGAGTTGGTAACTCATGTAAATAGTTGTAATTAGATAAGGTTTGTTGTGAGAGAATAATGGGATTGAGAGTTTGAGTGAGATATTGTGGGGATTAGGAGAGATATGTGGGATGAGTGTTGACTCCTAGAAATAAGGAGATCAAACTCTATATATGTAATCTTCCTCTTTGTATTTGATATCCTAGAGGTTTTCTATATCAAAACTTCACTATATTATTTCCGGTGTATTTCTATGTTATTTGATTCTGTGATAATCAATCTTGTGTTCTACACAACATACATCTTTCTAGTCCCTCCTACAAAAATTACACACTTCCAAACTACATCATTATAGCACATCATCCTATACCATTCTACATTCTACAATTCATCTTTCTATTGTACATCTCACTACCCAACGAAAAACTCTATTCACATGGTTCATACGTGATTGCTAAGGGTCTAAATCTTAGTTGAACCTCACCTCAATTAAAACATTCCACATCTTGCACTTCGTATTCATCATCAATATTTATGGCACCCACTATACATTTTTCTAACCTTTAAGGATCAATATTTTTATAATCTCATTCACACCTTTATACCATTAATTATTTATATGTCTCATTCAATATTTCTATCTTACACATCACAGGACACCATTCTATAATACATGCTCCATGATATAATGATTGCATCTTTCTAGCACACACTATGTTCAAACCATTACCTTATGACACACTCTTGTTTTATGGTTCATTCTTGACTGCTAAGGGGTCATTTATAAATGAGCCTCATTTCACTCATGCATACATACACAATCAGGGGCACATTGCATACCATTCCATTCACAACATATTACATATCTTGGTTACACATTGTTCTTGCTTGCTTATACTTGCATGTTACACTTTTCTTACTATGTTAGACAGATACATTGTATGTCATTATCTTTTCTATATACATATGCATGTCCACTTTCCTTCTATTTGTGATCACAAATTTACATAGATCATTACATGCAGCATAGATGTTTGACACTATACCTCTTACCGGTGTTGTAAGAGGCTCTAGGGCATCCACATTCATACACACTAACAAGTGTTATCATTTCATTTCATAATAATTCATATTTCTACTAGCACACTACTATATATGATCATATATACTTTTGACATACTTTATATCTTTCTAACATGCTAACGGTGCTTCATGTGCAACATTTTCTTTACATGAACTATTTTCCACCATGGTTGTCTGTTTGTTCGCTTATTATTGCTTATATCTATTTTCCATTGTATTTCATTGTTTGTGGGATTTGCCTTATGTCTTGTCTTGATAATTACTTGTATACTTTTTGGCACTTTGGCCCTAATTTTCTTACGACATTGTGAGCGATATACCATGTTTATAACCCACTTTTTGCGGTCTACATTGTTTTTTTTCTTGCTATCTTACATGGTTTTCTATATGTGTGTTTCTCTAATTTGTACTAATGTTTGTTTCCTAGCCACTATTTGAATGTGCCTTGGTTTCTACCAAGAATATCCCCCATACATAACGGTATCAGTTTAGCATGGGGTCCTCTTTTGGTCCGAATCCTCCTAGCGAAGTCACATGCACCCTAAATGGGGGATGATATATTGGGTGAATCAGTCACCCCATTCAGTATTCTATAGTCACAACTCATCACCATTCATCACAGATTCAACATAGTTTAAGGTCTCAGACAGGATTAGAATCAAACTTGGCCCCTTATTCCAACATAGACACTAGCTCCCAGAGAAAGACTTGGGTTCCTAGGTGCATCTATCCCTTCATGGGCATCTATGACCAGGGGGCAGATAAATATTTTTTCTCATATCAACATGGTTGTTAGCAGTTTAGAGAGAAATTGGCACATTACGAGACACATCCTCCAACAATCAATTTACAGTCTATCTTCCTTTTTCTTTGGATCGAACTTGAGCAAGATATGATCACACCATCTGCAATGGTGTATAAATTTTGGGAAGTAGTCAAAGGATGGAGAATGACACTAGACATTTCTCCCTACACTTCTTCTATCGTGGCATGAGATCACCCCAAAAATCACACTTGGCATGAGATCACCCAAAAAATCATTCTTCTACAACATCTTCAGATCCTTTCTATCTCTTTCACTCATCATGTGTCAGTGTACATGTTCCTTTTTCTATTTTTCAGAATTTTTCACACTTTTTACATGCATTTCATACATTTGGATCAAAAAATTCTCTATACACATATTTAAGTACTTTTTATTCTTATCTTTCGTAGGTCCATCCTTATGGGAAGCATTAGTCACATCAACACATTAACAACAATCAACATCAACAATAGGTACAAACGTGACATCTACACATACACTCTCACCTTAGGTTCATCATCATCACTTTTTCTTTTACTTCCTCTTCTCTAGCTTCCACGCTTCACTTTTTATCACTCCATGCTTTTTCTTTATGCTCTAAGCACACTTTTGTCATTGATCTACATGGTTATCAAGTACACATCTCTATCTACTTTATGTTACCAATATTTCACTCAACAACATAAAGTGGGGAAAATGTAGACACTAAATCACGCACTTGGGTACATTTCTAGGTCCTAATCACATGCATTTCATTCATATGTTTTCTAAGGGAGAAAAATACTAATTGATCACTATATTTAGCCTCTTATTTTCCTTTGGTCTCCTTCTTGGCCTTGCACCCCTCTTTGCCCAATTTGACCTTCAATATTTGTATCTTTCTTGCTCATTTTGGGTCCTTTTAATCTGTTGGACATCATTATCTCTTAGGATTCATCCTTTTAGTGATCAATTACAAAATTCAAGCAAGGGAATCATATAAATATAATGTTATGGGATCAATTTTAAGGACAAATCTCTAAGCATTTACTATCACCACCTAAGGTTACGTACAAAGGCATCTAAAGATCATCATTGCATCCCTCTAGCTTCATTCAAAGGACAAGGGATGGTTATTCAGCAGATACACTTCATAGGAGGGGAACTTCATTTTTCCATGCACACATCTATTTAAATTTTCTACATCTATCTAATTTCTCACTATCAAGTGTGACATTCACAAGAGCCACCCAAGGCACAATTTCTCACTATCAAGTGTGACATTCATAATAGTTGAGGATATTATGACCCCATTTTACATTATTTTATGTTTAGGATTTGGTTTTTGGGGTTTTATAGGATATCAATGAAATTTGTGGGCTTGGTGTGACATACTAGTGACAGATGAGACAGGTGAAGCATTGTGAAAGCTTAGCGACCCTTCGAAGATCATTTTCTAAGCATCTTGCATAGACTCTAGCACCTAGATAGGATCCTAGTGCCTAGGTACCTAGTACTTTCCTAGGTGCCCCGGTCTAGCCTTCCTCTACATTTCTACATTTTTATGGTCTCGGTTACGACCTCCTATATTTCATTTTACCAGTCTTCCACTTTCGCACACTACCAAGAATATTTTGAAATCATCTAAGTATTCTAACTCTCCATTTCACTTAGGGTTTCAATTCATATTACTTATTTTTGGTTTCACTTTTTGTACTTTACTTGCTTTATTTATCGTTGTGACTCTGAAATAGCCTATCTAGGGTTTAAACAAAAATATCATTTTTTGTTAAATCATTTAGTGAACCCAACCTCTTCGAACACCTTTAGGGTCTTTATTTCATTCTTTTTACATTTTTCTAAGACCTCTCATCATGGATATTTCTATTCATGATTTCTTGCTTATCCACCCTGAATTAAGAGCTAAAATCATTACTCTCTTGGCTACTACTCGTGTTCCTTCTTATATTCATCCAAATATAGTCTATAACACATTTGTAGATGCATTTTCTCAACACATTACTTTTCCATCTAATCCTCCTAGTGATATTTCTCCTTTTTGACAATGATCCAAATTAATACATAATGATTCACATCAATGATGTTGGTGTGAAATGAACTATTGTCAATAATGGATCTAATTAATCTATGCACTTTATCATTCATTGAGGCTATCGACCTTTCTGTTACACATGTTAATCCTTCATCCATTTCTCTTCGTGCTTATGATGGTTCCATTCATCCATGCATATGCCATATCACTCTACCTATCATTATCGGTCCAAAAACCCTTCATACGGTTTTCTTTGTCATTGAATTTCTAGTTCAATATAATTGCTTACTTGGTAGACCATGGCTTCATGCCATGTAAGCAGTACCCTCTACAGTGCATCAATGTGTTAAATTCTTACATGAGGGTGTAGAGTATATAGTTTCTAGTGATCATGAACCATTCAAATATTGCACCCATGATTCAACCACTACCCTTCCTACTCCAACATATGTTACTAATAATGAACCACAACCCATGGATTCTTCGGATCACTTGCCACCACTTGAAGGTGTTATTTGTATGATAGACATTATTACATCTACATCATTGCCCCCTTTTGCTTCTACAACTACTATTATACTTTATCATGGAATGTCCAAACATCGGATGTCATTCCTCCTACTTCACTTTCTCATGTGCAACCACCATTGGCACATTCTCCTTTTGAATGCACACTTTTCATGAATGATTATTATATGGAACATATCCCATTTGATCCTATTTTCTCTGATACTATATGTACACATGATGGTTTGACTCATGTATAGGCTTTGCATTCGATGACCTATATCCTCCCCCTCATGATGCCCATATTTAACATGGTTTTATTCATATTACTGATGCTTATGGGCTTTGTTTATTTTACCTCACAGTATTTCTTTCACGCACTCCTCACACTTCTCCACTTACACATGGGAAATCTTGTCTTGACTACATTGGGGGAACTTTAGACCCTGATCATACAAATATTTCATTTCCTATGCCCTTTGGTCATGTTTTCATTTGTAATGATTCATTTCTTGGCTATTCACAAAATATTACTCAATGGTATGCACATGGTTTTCCATTACCTCCTTTCACTGATGAAGAATATGCTATGGGCATGTACAATTTACACCTCAATGGATCTTTACTCGATCATCTTGATACTATTTCTTACCAAGTCTCTGATGCTTCTCCATTTGGCTTTGACCATGACAACGATGATATCCTAGATGATGTTACATGATCTTACTCTTCCTCATACACTTGGGGACATCACACTTATCTTCTCCCCTCCATACACCATTACATGTCTATCATTTCTAATGTCACACTTCAAGCTTCCTACTTCACATCTCTCAACATTTATCTTGCACAACTTGATACACCACTTGTATCATCATTTCCCCTATGATGTACACTCATGCTTTGGTTGACACTTGACTGATTAGGGCATCCTATATACATGAGCCTCACACACTACACATTTATTCTTACATCTATTAATACACATCATACACACTCGATCATTTATACACATTTATTAGATCTTCTACACATTTTTAAACTCAACACATTCAACATACATATTTCTAGCCCCTCCTATAAAAAATTACACACTTCCAACCTACATCATTCTAGCACATCATACTATACTATTCTACATTCTACGATTCATTTTTCTAGCACACATCTCACTACTCAATGATGCACTCTAGTCACATGGTTCATACTCGATTGTTGAGGGTCTAAATCTGAATTGAACCTCACCTCAATCAAAACATTCTACATCTTGCACTTGGTATTCATCATCAATATTTCTAGCACCTATTACACATCATTCTACATTTCAAGGATCAATATTTTTAGCATCTCATTCACACCTTTCTACCATTAATTATTTGTATTTCTCATTCATTATTTCTATCTTACACATCACATGAAACCATTCACAATATTCACTCTACGATATATTGATCGAATATTTCTAGCACACACTACGTTCAAACCATTTCTTGATGACACACTCTTGTTCTATGGTTCATTCTTGACTGTTGAGGGATCATTTATAAATTAACCTCATTTCACTCATGCATACATACATACTAGAGGGGAATGTGGCTCTCACATCACACCTTTCTACCATTCCATTCCATTCTCAACATATTGCATATTTTTGTTACACATTGTTCTTACTTGATTATACCCACATGTTACACTTTTATTACTATGTTAGATAGATATATTGTATGTCATTATTTCTATATACACATACGCATTCACTTTCCTTCTAGTTTTATTGCATAATTTAAACATATCATTACATGCAACACATATTCTTGACACTCGTACCTCTTACCAATGTTGTAGAAAGGGCTCTGGGCATCCACATTCATACACACTAACAAAGTGTTATCATTTCATTTCATAATAATTTCTATTTGTGCTAGCACACTACTATATTGAATCATACATGCTTTTGACATAATTTATATATTTTTATCATGCTAACAGTGTTTCATGTGCAACATTTTCTTTACATGAACTATTTTCCACCATGTTTGTCTGTTGATTTTCTTATTATTGCTTGTATCTATTTTCTATTGTATGTCATTGTTTGTGGGATTTTCCTTATGTCTTTTCTTGACCACTACTTGGATAATTTTTTCCGCTTCATCCTTAATTTTCTTACGAAATTGTGAGTGATGTACCATATTTCTAACCCACTTTTCATGGTCCACATTGTCTTCTTTCTTGCTATCTTACATGGTTTTCTATACATGTGCTTCTCTTGTTTACACTAATATTTGTTTCCTAGCCACTATTTGCATGTGCCTTGATTTCTACCAAGCACATCCCCAATATATACTGGTATCGCTTTATCATGGGGTCCTCTTTTAGTTTAGATCCTCCTAAAGACATCACATGTACCTCAAACGAGGGGGAATCTATTGGTTGAATCATCCACCCCATCCAATAATCTACAATCATAGTTCAACATAGTCTATAGTCTTAGATAGGGCTTAGAATCAAACTTGGGTCCTTATTTCAGCATAGACACTAGCACCCAAATATAGACTTTGGTGCCTAGGTGTTTCTATCCCTTCCTAAGAACCTATGACCAAGGGGAAAATACATAGTTTTTCTCATATCAACATGGTTGTTAGTAGTTCATAGAGAAATTGGCACATAACAAGCATAATCCTCCAATAATTAGTTTACATTCTATCTTACTTTCTCTTTTGATTGAACTAGATCAAAATGGATCAAACTTGAGCAAGATAGGATCACACCATCTACAATGGTGTATAAATGTTTGGAAGAAGTTAAAGGATGGATAATGACACTTTGAAAATTTCCCTACACTTCTTCCTCATCATGGCATGAGATCGCCCCAAAAACTCGCACTTGGCATGATATCGCCCAAAAAAATTGTTCTTCAACAACATATTCAAGATCCTTTCTATCTCTTTCAATCATCATGGATTAGGTGCACATGTTCCTTTTTTATTTTTCAGCATTTTTCACACTTTTTACATGCATTTCATACATTTGGATCAAAACTTTTCTATATACACATATTTGACTACTTGTTCATTCT